>CAJQZJ010034032.1:1426833-1455369 GCA_907164525.1 Lophiomys imhausi
GGAGAGAAAATGGGAACTGTCCAGGCAGCCACTGGTATGTCATTTTTTAGTTTTGGAAGCTGCAGGCCCTGCACTTCCTATATAATCAGATATATTTATCCCTCTCAGGTCTCTGAGGTGGTTGAAGAATAGATAGCTAGAGTCTCATAGTTAAATTTTGAGTTGTTTAGGAATCAAGAGGGTGTTCTGGATCTAAGAAGATATTTTTAAAATTATGAGGCAAGTTAGTATGAAAGCTGAGTTAGATATAGAACTTTAAACTCATGGAGATGGTTAGATAGTAGAATGTTAAAGTCAGGTGCCAAATACATATGGACTGGACATTGGGAATGTATGCTAAGCCATATAACTCTTATAATTGTGGCCTATTTATTTCTGTTGTTTTGTATTGTATTTATAGTTATAAGAAAAAGAGCCATTTTTTGGACTGAAAAGGAGAGCTGTTGGGGAGGGGGAAGAAATACCTTAAACTAAAAAAAAAAAAGAAGGGAAGAAGATGGGGGGGTTGAGGGGGAGGAGGGTGGAAGGGTGGGACTGGAGGGAGGAGTAGGGAGGGGATTGTGATTGAGATGTAACTTGAAGAAATAAAAAATAAATTATTAAAAAGAAAACCTAAAAAAAAAAAAAAAGGAAATACACATTCAGCTAGGCGTGGTGGCGCACTCCTTTAATCCCAGCACTTGGGAGGTAGAGGTAGGCGGATCTCTGCTAGTTCAAGGCCAGCCTAGTCTACAAAGTGAGTCCAGGACAGCCAGGGCTACACAGAGAAACCCTGCCTCAAAAAACCAAAAAAAAAAAAAAAAAAAAAAAGAACTATAGACCCAAGGTCAAGACTCTCTGGTCTCATCTGTAGCACTGAGTCATTGGCTCTGGATTAGGTCTTGGAATCATTAGCATATTTTAAGGATAGTTGAAATAGTTAGGTATAGTTTTTGCTATCAATGTATGAGCTTAGACATTTTTAATGAAAATTTTATTAAACTAATAAACTAATTACAGATTCAAAGACTGTAGTAAATAAAATATAGAAATCTCATGAACCCTCTACTCAGTTTATCCCAGTGGCAACATCTTATAAAACAATAATACACTTTTAGAGTCAGGGCATTTACCCTGACAGATCCACTGGGATCAAGTGTATAACTAATTCTCTACAGATTTGTCCAATGTGTAATTTTGTGCATATAACAGTCCAGATACTGAACTCTATCTACCCTGATGGGCTCCTACTAAAAGCTGTACCAATCTTCTCACCACAGGTCCCTATTTCTATGTCCTAACTTCTGGAAACCACTAATTTTAATGTACAACACTAGACCAGTTGAAGAGCATCTTTTCCAGGCAGCTAAGTTGTTCTGAACATCTTCCAGGTAGCTTGGTGGATTTACCTCTTCTAGGCAGTTCAGAGGTTTGAAAATATCTTCCTGCAGTTCTTACTACTTACATAACCTTGGGTATGTACACCTGGTGAATTTTAGGAACACCCTGAAGCATTTGAGCTGCTTACTTCCTGAGTTTTAAGGTGTTTCCTGCAGAATGGAATGCTTCTCCTCCATTTACAATACTCTGAGTCTTAAGCATCTTCCCTCTAAGATGGAATGCTTTGTCTCAGAGGAAATTGCTATTCAACAACATGGCATTTTACTAGCCTCTGGTCCCCAGGCTGATCTGGCCTTTGTGAGTGAGACTTGGGGTCTCTCTAAAACCAGCAATGAGAACTATGCAGAGTCCAATGTCCTGTCACCTTCATTGTTGTCATTGTGTTAAGACAGCTGTTTAGCTGTGGTAAAGTTCAGTATTTGCAGATTTATGAGTCTTCTGGCACTCAAATGTGTCCCCGCACCCACAACCCCTGCAAAGAATTAGTAAAGAAACTCATTTGAAGTACTCGTTCTTCAAATACCTATTGCAGATTTAGAGTTTCCTGGTTCTATGGTACACAAATCACTGAGTTACACAAAGTTAGACTAGTTAAACACATGTTAGGAAACCATATTGCACACTATATCATTTCTTTTTTTATGTTTATTTATTACTTCAAGTTACATCTCCATCACAGTGTCCTCTTTCCACCCCTTCCAATCCCAACCTCCCACCCTCTATCACCTATCCCTTCCATCCCACTCTTCTGGAGTGATGTGTCCCTACATAACAGTCCCCTGCCCCAGTTCAGCAGTCATTGAGGGCCAAGAGCCTCCTCATACACTGGGGGCCTACAAGGCAGCACCACTAGGGCAAAGTGTCTCATGGACAGGTAACAAAGTCTATGTTCATGTTCCCTTTGGTGCATTGGCTATAGCATAGTTATGCTGTACTATATGGCTAAAATCCGATTATAAGTGAAGAGATGCCATGTGCATCCTTCTGAGCCTGAGTTAGCTCACTCAGGATGAGCTTCTCTAGTTCTATCCATTTGACTGCAAATTGCATGATTTCATTGTTTCTGATGGCTGAGTAGTATTCCATTGTGTAGATGTACCACAAAGGAGGAATTCCTAATGGCTGAGAGACACTTGAAGAAATGCTCAGCATCCTTAATCATCAGAGAAATGCAACTCAAGACGACTCTGAGATTCCTTCTCACACCTGTCAGAATGGCTAAGATCAAAAACTCAAATGACAGCACATGCTGGCGAGGTTATGGAGAAAGGGGAACTCTTCTCCATTGCTGGTGGGAGTGCAAACTTATACAAACACTATGGAAATCAGTCTGGAGATATCTTAGAAAACTTGAAATATCTCTACCTCAAGACCCAGCCATACCACTTCTGGGTATACAGCCAAAAGATTTCTCACTAAACCACAAGGATGCTCTCATATGTTCATAGCAGCCTTATTTATAATAGCTAGAAACTGGAAACAACCCAGATGTCCCTCAATCGAGGAATGGATAAAAAAAAAAAACTGTGGTACATCTACACTGCATCATTTCTGATGTAGTCATGAATTATACAAATCACTGAGACATGATCTGGTTCTTGTAAAGTCTTTCATCTCAGGACTCAGGGGCATGCTGAATCCAAATCAATAGGCTGATCCAGGGTGAAGAGCTTTAAGTGAAGCACAGAGCTTTGAGGTAAAGAAATTAGCAGTGGCAAAGCCACTTATATTTGCAATGTGTAGTGTAGATAAAGCCTGCCTTTGGTTCATAGAAAGAGCCATATGTTATTTGGTTATAATATCATTTTGACCTCTTTTTTAATATATTTTTTAATTTTTTTGAAGATTTATTTATTCATTTTATGTATATGAGTGCCTTATCTGCATGCACACCTGCAGCCAGTAGAGGGCATCAGATTACATTGTGGATGGTTGTGAGCCACCATGTGGTTGCTGGGAATTGAACTCAGGAGCTCTGGAAGAACAACTGGTGCTCTTAACCCCTGAGCCATCTCTCCAACCTTTACTACATGGAAACAATCTACAGAATTTCTTTTTCCCTGAGGGTTAGGGAGGCTCTTGTATCCTCAAAGGAAAATGATCCATGAATGCTGAGAACATAAAGTCCCTGAGTATTATACTTTATATTTCCTGTGTTTCTCTTGCCTTGATATCCCTTGTCAGGACTGTGGTATTACAGAGGGTTTAAAAATACCTGTGTTGAATACATCTAGACTATTTAGAAAACATGTCAGCAAACCATATTGTACATTATATCATTTCTGATGTCACAAAAATGTTTTGTAAAGTAAACATAAACTTCATAAATATAGTAAAGTTGAGTTTTATTGTGAAAAATGGCACAAAATATCACCAAATAGATATTTTGAAGTATCTAACAGTCACTAAAAATTCTACATAAATAATTTGAAAAAAAAGTCTTTGAGGATCCTGAGGTGGGCTGGTGGGAGCTGACTGGCACTTTTCTATACTCACTGTTTATCACTCCTCATCCCTATAAGCATAGCCTGGAACTCTGGAGAATTCTGACATCCACGAAACTCGACCTTGACTAGTTTTCTCATTTCTTTGTGTAATTGGACATAACATTTAATTTCTGCTTTAAATATTTATTTTAGCGCTTCCATAAAACACAGACTATGCAATAAGAGCCCCAAAGCTGCTATGATCATAAGAATGGTGGGAAGTTTCAAGGAGGTAACGAGAGAGCATAGTGTTAAACCACCACATGACAACATCTTCAAGGCTGCTCCCAGATCCAGTGGTCTCTGAGTTGAGCAAACATGCCTTTCTTCTGCCCGTGTGTAGTTGTTAGGAGTGTGCTGTAGCACACACCTGCAGGCCATCTTCTTGGCAGGAAGTGGACCTTCTGTAGCAGAGTTAAGACTGGTGCTAGTATGTGCATCTGCTATGCAGCCAGGGATATTGATCTCTTCAAACTGGCTTTGGGCACACTTCCAGGTGCCTCAGACAGGATGCTCATTTTGATTCCACAGAAAGTTTGCCTCACTCACTGTGGCTCAAAAATATTTGTTAGCCTTAGGTAATTTACTATCTGTCCTTCAAAACAGGTCCCCATTGAAATGACTACAGCTCTCAAAGGATAAACAAGTGAGGCAACATAAGCCTAAATATTGGCATCTAGTATATGTCCTAAACAAATATCACCCAAGTTCAGAGATGGACAGAGTGTATAAGCACATGCAGAAGATAAAATGAAGTCCTCCAGAGTTCAGAGGTTTGGATACTGTTCTTACTTTACTGAGAATATTTCACAGAGGAAGAAAGAAATGGTGGACACTCTAAAACTTCATAAAATAGCAACTTTAAATAGAATACAAGTAAAAGAGACATTTTAAGGTCCCTTCAGATAGTCAATAATCAGAATGAGATGAGAATATAGAACAATTGGATCCATTATTGTTCTATGAATTTCCCGTCTTATTCATTGCCAACTCTGATCATAAAAACAATTCAACTGATTCGAAATGGAGCCTCACATGTGGTTTCCCATTTCACACTCTCTTATAGAAATGTGCTGATGCATTTCTCACAATGAAGACCAGATGTGAAGGGGGCAGCTGGGGGCAGAATAAAGACAAAAAGCTAGATAGCCAACCAATTGGGTAATGAATTCCGCATGCTTAAACATTGACAGAACGCTGTTGCCACTCCACCTTTAGCTTGGTGACTGAAGAATTGTTGAGTAACTCAGAACCTTTCCCGCCTCACCCATAACAACATGGCAAGCTTCTTACGGTCTCTTAGTTCTCCCCAGTGGGTTTCTACTGCTTAAAAGTGATCACAAAAATCATTTAATCTTGCGCAATTTCCTTTCATGTGAAGTATGGAGTTGTTAGTATATGAAAAACAGCCATGTTGGGAGTCTCCAATAAGGAACTGAGTACATTGTGTGCAAAGTTCTCTTGACACTGAGACTTGCTTTGGTATTAGGACTATCAATGGTTGTGTTGCATGGCTTGTCACAGGCAGGGGTGCAGCTTTTCAGACATAACAGCCTGTGAATGGGGGCCTTTATTAAATCACTGCTGATGTCTCTTATAGTTGATTGCTGTCTATGAATGAGCTATATGGAAATGGAGAAAATGCTTATTTATGGGCTGGAAGGGAACATCTAGTACCTGTTTCTTCAAGGAGCTCATGTTTTCATCTTGGGGTTTTCTCTCTCTCCTCCTTGTGGAGGTCACTACTGGGACTAAGTAGCACTGAAAAAGTTGAAGAAACAAGGGACAGTCTACCAGAATTTGTTTGTGGTATGGCCCCCAGAGGTCCATGTGTCAAGGCTTATTCTCTAGAAGGATGAGGATAATGGGGAGGGGTGGGGCTGAAAAAGAAAAAAAAAGAGAGAAGAGAAAAGAAAAGAAAAGAAAAGAAAAGAAAAGAAAAGAAAAAGAGGGTGAGGGAGTAGTCAAGGAACAGAAGTGGATCAGTAGGAGTGAGGAGGGCAAGAAAGTTTGAGGGTGAATGGAATCAAAATAATTATATGTGTGTATGAAAAGTTCCTAATTAAACTCACTATTGTGTATAATTAATTAATTCTAATGAAAATGCTAACAAAAAGAATCTCCTCTGTCAGCCCCTCCATTACTTGAGCTCAGTGGAAAGCACTGTGCACTCTTGCAGTTTTGGGGAGTACTGCCTCAGGATTGGGAGGGGGATCCAGGGGAAAAGGTTGCATCTGATCCTTGTGGGTAGGCTTCCTTTATTTAACCAACTCTGTTAAAGCCTCGTCCAAAGAGAATGAAGGCCTATGTGGCTGCCTGCCTGACCTACATAGATTTGAAAAAAGCATTTTGAAACATCCCCATGAGCTCAAAGGAGAGAGGAGAGACAGGCAGAGGGATGAATGAGGCTAGGTATGAAAGGTTAGGAATCTGATCATCTGGAGACTCCTTTGGGAATCCATGCTTCACCATGCGAAGTAGTTGGAGAAAGAAAACAGACAATTATTCTGCCATAGATAAAAGAATTTAACCATCTCCCTGTTTCTAAGCCTCCACAGGACTTCCCTCAATGTTCACATAATCCCTGATTGTTTTTCCAAGAGGATAGCTCTATTGTTTTTAATCAAAACCCCAAATCACAGAATTTGGGCTTACTTAGACCTGGATGGTGGGCCATGTCTTTCATTGGTACTGTTTAATGTGTGCCACCTTCACATAGACAGTGAAACCAAAGAATTAATTTCGACATAATGAGCAGGGGTGAGAATGCTGGTTTTAGCTGTCTCAATTAAACGTCCGAGGCATAGCCTCAGGTGGCAGTCTATTTTAGATGCTTCTAAGCACTGGTGAGTGGAAATTGAAGAGAAGGAGGTCTCAGCTCATGACAGGAGAGAATCTCCCAGCAGAACATACCCTGATCCTGTGAGCACCCCTCACACTTTGAAAGAGCTCTGGTCAAGCCTGCATGGATCACCAGTGACTAGGATGGGGATATGAGGTTTGCCTCCTAACTCTCATGTTCTACTCCTTCCGGGGCATCAGAGTGTCAATAAGGGACAAGCAAGAGATGAGTGAGAATGTCCTTCTAAGCAGAACCTTCAAAGACTTGTGCACTGGATAGATTTTTGTTACAAGATAAAGTCATCTGAGAGGAGGGTACCTCAATTAAGAAAATGCCTCCTTAAGATTAGGCTGTATACAAGTCTGTAGGCTATTTTCTTATTAACTAGTGATTGATAAAGGAGGGCCCAGCCCATCATGGTGGGTGCTGTCCCTGAGCTGGTGATTCTGGGATCTATAAGAAAGCAGGTAGAGCAAGCCATGTTGACCAACCTAGTAAGCAGTGCCCCTTCATGGCTGCTCATCAGCTCTTGCCACCAGGTTCCTGACCTGTTTGAATTCCTGTCTTGGCTTTCTCAGTGATGGACCACAGCATGGAAAAAAAAAAAAAAAACATTCCTTCCCAAGTTGTTTTGGTCCCGTGCTTCATCAAAGCAATAGAAACCCAAACTAAGACAACTGGGTTGTTACTTCTCACTCAGCCCAGCCCCCTTTGCTTGTTTTCTCTACCAAGACATTTTCCCTCAATTGCCTAAGAAAGCCTGAGTCCACTGTAGCTTTTTAGACTTGACCATCACTTGGGTTGAACATTCACTTTCCAGTGGGTGAGGCGGTCATTTTCTTCCATTTTGATTAGCTATAGACTTCTCTCGAGTTATGGTTGATCCTTGGTTATGTAGCAGTATCCTGGCATTCAAGGTTGATTTCATACAGCTGCTTTCCAATCTCCCTTATTACTCTACAGCTTCATTTAGATTGATCTTTCCGGACCATGGTGCTCACATACCAAATGTTGTCTCTCAGGTGGAAGCCCGTCAATCACCTTGGTAACTTCACTGCCATTCTATGGGTCTTTTTCAGTTTCTTGAGTCAGAATGCCCTGAGCCTTCTGCAATTTTCTCGTTTTACATCTCCAGCTTTAGGCATTTTGATGTCTGCAGGAATATTCTAGTAAATGTGAACGTGCATTAGTGTGAAACAGGAAACTCTGAGTCATCTACTGACTGACCCAGGTTAGCAATTTTGGGAAATGTATTAACCGGCTTTTCCTCACATCAGCTTTCTTATTTGTAAAACAGAAAGAGGAATGAATATATATGTCAAATATTCATGAGGAAAAAATTCAACACTTAAGTCCTAGTATACTTACTGCCTTCCCTTTGATAGGCCTTGATGAATAATTTAGAGAAAAATAACAAGAAAGAGAAATCTCCCATCAGTGTGTGAGAGGGAGAGAGACAGAGAGAGAGAGGGAGACAGAGAGAGAATAAAAGCATGTAACTCAGAGCATCACACATACTGAGTTGAGCACTGATCTATACCCTACCCTTTTAACACTTCATTTTGAAACATGAACTCTTTTTGATACCCTGAGCTATCATTGAATTTGCCACTCTTCTACCTTCTAGAGTTACTAGGATTACATATGTACCCACCGCGACTAACTGTAATATGAATTTATAATGAAAGATTTACTCACTGAAATGAGTCATGACATTTTAAATGAAATACATCTTGAACATCCTAATAAGATTTCAAGTTGAGCAATTTTGTTCAAGTTCATTTGAACTGATCTTATCTATCTTATCTTCTGTTTCACACACATATATAAGAACATTGGACTCATATGTTATTAAACATAAGTTAGACACACAGTCTTGTGTTTTCACAAATATAACCAATTAATGTGTTTATACACAACATTCATTAGGTTTGTATAATTAGCTTACTAATTATGTCTCCTGTTTAATGTTCAGACAGTGTTGGTAACTCTGAGAAGCAAGAGCTACAGCGAGAGAAGTGGGAGAGGAGGAACTTGCCAAGAAGAAGCCTCTCCCGGCGCTCCATAAGCAAGGAGAGATGGGTGGAGACACTTGTGGTGGCCGACACGAAGATGGTTGAGTACCATGGGAGTGAGAATGTGGAGTCCTACATCCTCACCATCATGAATATGGTATGACAGACTGAGGGGACAGCAACTGCCAGATTTATGTCCTTAGGAATGCTCTTTCCTCTCATCAAAGAATATTTTTGCCAGGCATGGTGGTATGCCAACCTGCAATCCCCAACTCTAGCAGACCAACATGGGAGGATTGCAAGTCTGAGAGTAGCTTAAGCTAGGTACTGGCAGACTTTCTCAAAATGAGAAAAGCAAACACAATTTAAGGAGAAAGAGAGTTTCTTATTGTTCTCTAAAACACACACACACACACACACGTACACATGCCTATGCACAAGTCTGTTACTTGCCCAAGTATATAATAATGGAAATTCAGTCCAAATTAATGTTTTTTTAAATGTGCACCCTGGGAAAATTTATATTTCATCATTTGCATATATTTATTAGTGATTTTCCAAGTGATTTGATGCATTTAGAACGACTTTGCTTCATCAGTTTCTGCTAGTCTTAGTCTATGAGAAAATTTTGGCAAAGAAACTGAACATGATTTCCTCAAGGTAGCGAGAGCAGGAACTGGAATAAGTTTAGACTACAGTCCCAAGTTTCATCCTTCCCTTTTTGATTGCTGCTGCGCTTTACTTGCCAGACATGTGGCTTGCCCATTGAGATGGGAAAAAGAAATTTCTTGGTTAACTGGTAAGAAAAAAAGAAGGCCCAGGACTAGGGAATGGTCAAAGGAAAAAAGCCTTTGTTTAGAAGCCATATTATTGGTATTTCATGGGTTTAATTTCCTTGTCATAGCTAGAAGACACAATCTCATAGCGGACTTCCTGGTCCTCTGGTTTATAATTTTTCCACCATCTTTCCCCAAATGTTCCCTGAATCTTGGGTGCAGGAGCTGTATTGTAGACTTATCAACTGGGGTTGGGTGCCCATCCAGCTGTTCTATG
Source organism: Lophiomys imhausi (assembly GCA_907164525.1). Classification (NCBI taxonomy): domain Eukaryota; kingdom Metazoa; phylum Chordata; class Mammalia; order Rodentia; family Muridae; genus Lophiomys; species Lophiomys imhausi. The sequence continues at coordinate 1,436,610 of CAJQZJ010034032.1, forward strand.
CGTTTTGACTAGTTGTGACTTTCTGTAGTGGTCTCTGCTGCAAAGAGAAGCTTCTTCGCTGAGGGTTGAGAGCTGCTCTTCTCTGTGGGTATAAAGATAAGCAGTTAGTATAAAGAATGTAGCTAGAAATTACACTGGCTTAGGAAAGTAGCAGTAATAGGATCTCACCTAAGATCCATGGCCTCAGTAGCCACATGTGTTTGGGGAGGTTTAGAGGACCAGCCATGAATAACTATAGGCAAATAACAGTTGCTGAAAGAGGGAGAACCCATCTTCCCCAGGAACGAAACCCCACATTGCCAATCTAATACCTAGTGATCAGACCTAGACCATATATGTAGACAACACTAAATGGACTCATCAAGTTGTGTTTGTATGTTGATTTGTTTATATGAACATATAACAACAACGGTTAAAGAAGACTATGAATTTGGGGTTAGGAGGTCAGACATGGAAGGGGCAGGAGGTGAAAAGAGGGGAGATGAAATTATGTAATTTGATTTTAAATTATAAAACACAAAAGAAAAAAATTAAGGAAGGAAAACCCTATTATTTGTAATGATAACTAATGCCACAGATGAGGAGAATTAAAAAAAATTGTTATTAAAATGATCACAGTAGAGTTTAAAAAGTACTTGGTTGTTTTATTTATGTGATATATATCTGTATATAAAATGTGTGTATATATGTGTATATATATACATATATATACTGTCTAACTGTCTTCTCTGTACATATGTGTGTATTTGTAACTAAAAAAGAGGCACAAATACAATTTAAAATAAGTTATCTTGGGTGGAAGAATTATAGATGACTTTTACTTTTATGATATATGTATAAAAGCAGTTTTCTACTGTTCATAATTTTTAACTTTCCTCAATGTCCTGGAAATGAAATTTACATTTTATGTTTATTTAATACACCCTCATTTTGATTGCAGAAGTTCTCTTATTACTTGAAAAAAATATGTTCTTTTAATCCATTTCTATTTTTCTTCCATCTTTGTTAATAATAATAATTATATCACTATAACCAAAAATAAAGGACATCAATTTCTTAAACACACATACAATCCATCACTTTAAATATTACAATGTGAACTGAGATTTAGTCTTCTCAGAGGCACACCAAGAATCCACACTCTATGGCGTGGTATTTGTTTACATGTGTTCTGGAACTATCCATGCCACTGTCTTTGCATGTGGAGCTAATGCTTTCTGTTTCTAACTCCAGGTCACTGGGTTGTTTCATAGCCCAACCATCGGCAATGCAGTCCACATTGTTGTGGTTCGGCTCATTCTACTTGAAGAAGAGGAGGTAAGGAATGGCTTCCCTCCACTCTTCTTTCCCTTGCCTTCCCATCTCCTCTGTCTCTTTTAGGAAAGTTCTTGATAAGTTAGAAAGAGTTCTCTACACCATCTTTTTGAAATCTAAATGGAAGAAAAATAATATTTTTGTGTTATTTTCTTGGGACTTTAGAAATATTGAATGGGAAATGGGGAACATTTTTGAAAGATGTGTGTGTGTGTGTGTGTGTATTGAAATCACCTGATTACAACTTCATCTCATAAGACACAAACAGACATACAGCAGTCACTAAAAGTGTCCCGCAGTGGAAGTAGTGTAACTTATAACACAGCTGGATAGTTTCAGTGGAAGTCAGGAGAGATGTGCAGTGATGCATGGCACTAAATTAGCTAAGGTGTATAACATATAGCTCTCAGATTTGAAGCTTCTGGTTTATACATTTGTCTTTGGGTATTTCATACAGTCTCATACTTATGTACCATCCACATTCTGGAATGGAATGCCTAGATCAGAGTTCACTCAATCTGGGTAGGTGGTTAATTCTAAAATGGAATTCCTAATTACTTCCTACTCTTCATTCTTGATGCCATTATCTTTCCGATATCAGTCAAAAATGTTCTGGTTTTCACCAGCAGCATACACCTGCAAGTCATTTTGTTGTTGTTGTTTTGCTTTGTGCCTGTGTTTTTTCTTGAGACAGGATCTCACTATGCATCTCTGACTCACTATGAAGACAAGCTAGCCACAAACTCACAGAAACTTGTCTACATGTTGAGTGTGTGTGCCATTGTTTATGACCTCATTTTAACTATCATCTGTCTATCTATATATCTATTTATGTATTTATCTATCTATCTATATTTATTTATTGTATCATTACAAATCTAACAACAAAACCTATAGTGGTTCCACCTCCAAAGCACAATTCAAAAATACTAAGGCTCATCATTTCTGTAATCATTATATTGATTCAAATCTTACTATATTATGCCTGAACTACTACAATGAATTCTCAACTGGTTTTTTGCCTTCCAACTTTTTCCATAATGTGTTTTCTGGGAAGATTGTTTTGTGATGGGGTAATGTTAAGCATTTTAAATGTTAACTGGTCCTGTTTGCTGTCTGTTACTTACATTGACTCTGATTGGTTAAAATAAATGCTGAGGCCTGAGATTGGGCAAAGACAGAAAAGGTGGGACTTCCTGAGATTAGAACAGGAAGCCTGAACTTTACACAGAGGATTAGTGCATTCCAGCCAGGAGCAGCAGAAAAGAGACGCACACCATGAGTTAGAAAAAAGAACCTCATTCCACATGGCCAGGAACATCAGCATATCGTGGAGAATGGCAGTCCAAGGGGACGTATATATATATGGGGTCATATTTGTGTAATAGAATTATGAGCTAGCTTAGATGGGCTAGAATTGCACAACTCAGGCCAAGGCTTGTTAAAATCCATGTGGTCTCTGTGTAATCATTTATAATGGCTGCTTAAAGATTAATGGTTCCAAATCAATTAACAATAATTTAAATACTGTTAAACAATTTAATTAATTATTTATACAAATAGCATCCAACATAATTTAATTAATTAATTTTTTTACAGTTTTGTGTATAACTATAATGGATAGTTTTTTTCTTTTTTTTTTCCAGGGTCTTTTAAAAATATATTTATTTATTGCTTCAGGTTACATCTTCATTACAGTGTCCTCTTTCTGCCCCTTCCAGTCTCACCCTCCCACCCTCTACCCCTATCCCTTCCATCCCACTCCTTTGGAGTGGAGTGTCCTTACATAACAGTCTCCTGCCCCAGTTCAGCAATCATATGAGGGCTGAGAGCCTCCTCATACACTGGGGGCCTACAAGGAAGCACCACTAAGGCAAAGTGTCTCACTGACAGGAAAAAATGTCTATGTTCATGTTCCCTTTGGTGGATTCTTTGTAGTATAGTTATCCTGTACTATATGGCTAAAATCCAACTATAAGTGAATAGATGCCATGTGCATCCTTCTGAGTCTGGGTTAGCTCACTCAGGATGAGCTTCTCTAGTTCCATCCATTTCACTGCAAATTGCATGATTTTGTTGTTTCTGATAGCTGAGTAGTATTCCATTGTGTAGATGTACCACAGTTTTTTAATCCATTCTTTGGTTGAGGGACATCTGGGTTGTTTCCAGTTTCTAGCTATTACAAATAAGGCTTCTATGAACATAGATGAAGAAAATTCCTTGTGATTCAGTGAGGAATCATTTGGACTTATACCCAGAAGTGGGAGTTTTAAAATAGTAACTTCAAGAACCCTCTCAAGTATTCCATTAAAAAAAAAACATAAATTCAGATTCTTTTGGTCTGTAGAAACTTCACAATGTTGATCCATCCATATTTTCAGGTTTTTTTTTTTCAAATTTTTCTTATGCTATTCACTCCCTTGTTTCCAGCCCTTACACTCTGGAGTTTGAATGAGTTCTAGAATATGAAAACATTTTTTCAACATCATAGTCTTTGTACTTACAGATCTCAAACATCCTTCCCTTGGTTCTGCATGTGGCTGGCACCTTCTCACTATGTAAGCCTTTGCTTAACTACTGACTCTTCAGAGAATTCTCAGTGTCCAACCTATTCAAAAATGGCTCCTCTTCCTGCTTCTCCTACACAGAATGATACCACTCTCCTAATTCATTATGATTCTTCTTATTTATCCACTCCTTTGTGTATCTCAACTTTTATAAAATGTGGACAGTGTGAGTGCAGAAATGATTTTTTTTGTTTTTGTTTTGTTTGACTCTGTGACATCCCCAGTACCTAACATGGTGCACGGAAGATGAATAAACGTACAAAGTGAAATTTAATGAGTGAAGGAAACAACCAAGCAGATGAAATGCATCTCGAATTATACAGCTTGATCAGCAGCTGCCACATGTCGGAAGGACCCTATTCACATTCACTTCCGCAAGAGACCAGGCATCATATGTCAGACAGGGCCTATTAATTTCTTAACAGCACAAGTCTCAACCATCAGAAGGTTATTTTTCCAACTACCTTTGAAGCCTGGATTCCTTTCCCCTTTTTTATATTCCAGTCTCATTTTGCTTCATTACTGCGGGCATGTTTTGGGCATCGTGGCATCCCCACTTGCTATAATTTTTTCTTTTTCTGTGATCCTTTTGTTAATAACACTTATTCAAAACTTGGAAAGCAAGCAAAAATGCCTACTAGTACCTAGCAGACCCTCTGTGGATGGAACTTTGGTTGTTTTGTGCTATTGGTGGGGACACAGAGGTGGTGAAGTTTGATTCTGGCTTGTAGAAAGATGATAGGATGGACAAATGCTTTCTGTCCAGAAGAGATAAAGTAGATTTGTACCCAACAAGGAAGATAAGCTTAACCACTTACTTTTATTAGCTCTTTTATTGGTGCAACATTAACTGACCTTGTACCTAACTTAACAATCTCGCTCTGGTATTTGTCCCAAAGACTGTAGCTGTGTTAATTTGCTTTCTTGCATCTGTCTTTGTACCAGTTTTACCATCATGCTTGTCTCTTTATCACCCAGTTAAGTAAATCTTTCACATATGCTAATTATATATTCATAGAAAACTTTTTGAAAATTATAGTTTGATATTTTTGGAGTACCAACTTTACTCCTTCACAGTGGTTGAATATGTGGGCATTCTTGGATATAGATATGCAGAGTGGCCAAGGATTTTCAAATCAATACAAGGAAGGTTTGTCTAGGTCTGAAAAGGGTAAATTTCACCCTCCATTGTCCCAGTAGAACTGCCGACATGACTTTAAAGGATGCCATCAGAACACCTGAATGCCAGCCTCTTGCTGCCAGTGAAACTGTTCAGGAGAATCTTATTGGCCATTACATCCTTGAATCAGTCACAATTACATTGTTTTTCCTATTTCCAATTCTTATTTTGTAAGTGAACAACAAATGAATTGTCAGACAGTGTGACACTCTACCCTTCTCATTATCAAATGTCCTCATGCAAGCTTTTTGTTATTAATTTAATTATTTTCATATAATACATTTTGATCATATTTATTCCCTTCCTTCAACTCCTCTCAGATCCTCTCCTTATTCTCTCTCTCTGTCTCTCTCTCTCTCAAAAATAAACCTCAAGAAAAACATCAAAAAAACAAAAAGCAAAAATTGAAAATCAAAACAACAAAAAAACTAAAAAGAAAAAAAAAGTAATACAAAATAATACCCAAGCAAAACAGAGCAAAAAGCACACACACACGTACGCATATTCTCACAACATAAAACAAAACAAAAACATGGAGTTGGTTTTGTATTATATTGGCCAACTCCTCCCAGTCATGGGGCCTGAATTGGGGTATGGTTGATATACCTAGTGACACTCTATTGAAGAAAATTGATTCTCCTTTTCCCAGTACATATCAATTGCAAATAGCTTCTCGGTTAGGTATGAAGTTTTGTGTCTACTTCCAGTTTGAAACTGTGAAGATTTTGTTCCTACTGTCATAATCAGTGTGAGTTCATATGCATGCCAGTCCTGTTGCATCTGGAAAACACTGTTTCTTTGGAGTCACCTGTCACCTCTGGCTCTTACAATCTGTCTCCTCTTCCTCAAAACCTGTTAGCCTTGATAGGAGGGGTTTGATGAAGACATCCATTTTAGGACTAAGTGCTCCAAAGTCTATGCATATTGACCAGTTATGGATCTGTTTGTTAATTACAATCTACCACAAGAAGCTTCCTGATGAGGGTTGAGTGATGCCCAAGCAAGGTCTTATAAAATCTCAGTGATGCAAAGTTCAAAAGTTGACAACAAGTTCCTCATTCACTATTCTTATTTTTCCCAAGTCATGGAAAATGGTTCAAACTGTTCTTCACATCTTTGACTAAACAGCATTAGCGATCATGGATTTCAATTCGTAGCTAAACTCTGGATGGTGGGAAGATGAGGGAGGAAGCACAGAGTATGTGGCTGGACCATGCTATCATTCAGTGAACAGCCCTAAATACTCACATCATTTCCCATGTCCCATCAGCCACATGGAAAATGCTGTGCTGCCCAGTGAGAAGACAGATATGGATATAAATCCCATTTCCTGACTCTGAGTAACTTGGACTCAACTGTCAAAAGTATAAACATAAAAACATTAATTTAAATATCATAAGCTTAAAATATATGCATCAGTGATATGGAAGGATATTTGGATGTATAAATTGGGTTTTAGAGGGTAAAAAGGAAGTAGTTATTCTGGAAGGCAAAAGAAAGGACCCACATAAACACTTTCTTCAGTGTTTAACCTGTTACTGTATGTATGAGGGCAATTAGCCCATCACTGATATTGAACCACAAAAAAAAATCACCAAGCATCTTTCTGTAATGGAAATCATACTATTATACTGAATGCACAAAGGGTAGCACCAAGTGAAAATCTGCCCACAGGAGACCTCTAGCCTCTACAATCGTATAGACACATGTGAACACACACACATGTACATACACACACACGCACAAGCACACACATGTATGTATATATACATATATATGATATATAACAATCAATCAACAAATCAGTTAGTAATAAAAGAAAGCCTGCACACTTCCATTCATATGGGCTTGTTCCACTGCTCCCTACCTCTGTATATGACATCATGATCATCCCATGAAAAGAAGTAAAAGATGTAGAAGTCACCATGACACTTCCTTCTCTCCCTCCCATAGTCAGTCAACCCATCATCAGTTACTGTTTGTTTTAATGTCATGTTTCCATCTCCATACCTTAGTTTAAGCTGGTTGTCCCTTTCCTGGGTTTATGGTTATAGGTATGCACTTTATGACCAACTCAGAACCAGCAGGGTTCCTTTCAATTCTTTTTTTCTCATTGTAGCTCTGATAATTTCAGTGCAAGTGTCAATCCATTGGGAGGGACTTCTGTTACACACTCTCACAACACTGCATTTTTCCTTCACAGAAAGTAAAATGGTTGCAATTTTATGTGTCTGATTAATGCAAATCTTACAATAGTATGCAATGACATCATTTAATTCCTACAATAACCTATAAGTATTTTACTATTATTCATACTTTATAGACTTCAAAGTTCTTGAAAGAAGACAAAAGCCAAAATTGAGAAGATAAAAATAATAAGATGTCAGAGACTTGGTGGTAAGAGCCTTACCTATTGTGTGCAAAAGTCTGAATTCCATCTCCTACTCTAGAAAGGAGAGAGTTGTCATGATGGAGGGGACACAGAGAAATGACAAAGATGGAATGAATGTAAGTTGAATGAAGTCAAATGGGTCCTAGGTCACTATAAGAACCAGGACAGAGTCCTGCAGTACCAAGACTTGTGACTGAGAAAGGGTAGTGCTAATAGGCAAGAAGGACAAGACTACTTTCCTGGAGGATTTTCTCTTGTTGTGCTGAATGACTTAGTGTTGGTCTCACTGTGGAGCTAACAGCCTGTTGACTTTTAGAAATTTACATGGGTTGTTATGTGGATTTATAATAACCTTTATAATTGTTTTTTTCATGATAAATGTCAAAGATATTCACAAATAATTTTCAACCCATTTCTTCAGATCAATAGTTCCTCTGATAGTAAGTAACATGGTTTATTTCTTAGGCATATGAAGTTTTCACATTTTACTTTTTGTCTACTTGTCTCTTTGTTCATTAACTTTTTGCTTAGCAGCATAAGCCTCATTAGCAGAGTATGGTCAGACTGCAGTACATCAGAAGCTGCTGCCAGGAATTCCCAGGGAGTTTAATACAAGATTGATTTTTCATTAGAGCATAGATAACAAAAAGAGAACATTGGTAACCAAAGCCATGTTCTTGCAAAATTGTTTCCAGTCTCCCACTTGGAGCAGTTTCCTGGAGCTGTGGCTAATTCCTTCCAGGTAGCTCACCCTCCTGTAAGGCTCATGTATTCAAAGGTATCAGAAGAGGAAGGTGGGGGCTGAATGGGGCTGGCTTGAGAAGATGACGTAGAAAGAAATGAACAAAAACAAAATCTACTCTTGTTTACAAAGGAAATAAGGAACAAGATTGTAAATGCATGTTTGCTTTAATATGCTTAAATAGTAACCAAGTTGTTTTATAGAAATGTTTAACACAAATATCTCAATATCAATTGTGAAACAGCTTAGTCTCACTGAATCTTATATATGCTTAGGGCCACATGGCCTTTTTAAAAGATTTTTTTTTCATTTAATTATTTTTTGTGCAGATGTGACAGTTAGGGGACACTTTGTGTGAGTCAATTCTTTCACCTTACCATGTGGGCTCCAGAGGCTGAACTCATGTTGTTAACCCTGATGGCAAGTGCCTGGCTCATTACCTTGTGGTCTTACTGCATAACTAATAACCTTTCCATAGACTCTTGTGACAAAGTGCATTCAAGAAATTAAATGACCAGGTATTCTAGGATGGAACCTAATGCGAGACTCAAGTATTAACAGGGAGAAAGAAGGAAAAAATGTGCTCAATGAAAGTCTCTGGGAGACCTCTGACATTTGCAGAAAAGTAGGACAGTGTCCTAAAGGCCTTGTCACTACACTTTTGTTCAATGACATAAAGTCCATGTAAAAATTACCCGAGAGACCCTGCCATAGAGAATAAGATGGAGGGTGATTCAGGAACAAACTTGTATCTCCACACACATTCACATATATGTGCACACACACACACAGACACACACACACACGTAGACATGCCTATACGCCTATACATGTGCATACGTAACCATGCAAAGTCTCAGCAACAGCACAGTTTCTGTGTAACCTCCTGGTTACACAGGAGAAAGTTACACAGGCAGCACCACTAGGGCAAAGTGTCTCATTGACAGGAAACAAAGTCTATGTTCCTGTTCCCTTTGGTGCATTGGTTGTAGTATAATTATTCTGTACTATATGGCTAAAATCCAATTACAAGTGAATAGATGCCATGTGCATCCTTCTCAGTCTGGGTTAGCTCACTCAGAATGAGCTTCTCTAATTCCATCGATTTGGCTGCAAATTGCATAGTTTTGCTGTTTCTGATAGCTGAGTAGTATTCCATTGTGTAGATGTACCACAGTTTTTTAATCCATTCTTCGGTTGAAGGACATCTGGGTTGTTTCCGGTTATTACAAATAAGGCTGCTTCTGGTGCCCTTGCTCAGATGATGGGCAGAAGCATGAAATGAGAATCATCTCTCAGTAATTCCTGGTCCCTGAGAAGGAATTGTTGTTACACACTTTCTGCTTTGTTCTCAAACATCTGCTCCTTACTCCTTCCTCTCCCCTACTCAAAAGAGCTTGCTCTAACCTATCTCACCATTGACCCCCTCACCACACAGTCTTCCCTTGTTTCTGACTCTCCCTTTTCTTCATTACTTAGTAGATGATACGTGTTCCTGGTTTTTCCATTATAGCTGATGTGCATTAGGATACACGAGATGGCTGAGAAATGAAAGAAATATGTCCCTAAGCCTAGACACACTCAGAAGGAAGAGAAGTGCAGAATCTGCTAAGTTTAACCTGGCACAGCAGGTGATACACACCATGTGTGACTGGAATGTATCTCCAGGAACCTCATCCTCATTAGCAGAGGAAGAAGGACTTCTGGACATGCCCTATTTGAGTGTTCAAGGATGTAAGAGAGTAGAGAAAAGCATCTTAAGAAGAGGAAGTATTTTTTTAATATTGATTTTTTACTTCAGGTTACATCTGTATCACAGTGTCCTCTTTCCACCCCTCCCAGTCCTGCCCTCCCCTCCCTATCCCTTCCATCCCACTCCTCTGGAGTTGAGTGTCCCTACATAACAGTTCCCCACCCCAGTTCAGAAGCCATATGAGGGCCAAGAGTTACTCATATACTGGGAGCCTACAAGCCAGCACCACTAGGGCAAAGTGTCTCATTGACAGGAAACAAAGTCTATGTTCCTGTTCCCCTTGGTGCATTGGTTGTAGTATAGTTATCCTGTACTACATGGTTAAAATCCGATTATAAGTGAATAAATGCCATGTGTATCCTTCTGGGTCTGCGTTAGCTGACTCAGAATGAGCTTCTCGAATTCCATCCATTTGGCTGCAAATTGTATGATTTTGTTGTTTCTGATAGCAGAGTAGTATTCCATTGTGTAGATGTACCACAGTTTTTTAATCCATTCTTTGGTTGAGGGACATCTGGGTTGTTTTCAGGTTCTAGCTATTACAAATAAGGCTGCTATGAACATAGATGAGGAAACTTCCTTGTGATTTGGTGAGGAATCATTTGGATGTATACCCAGAAGTGGCATGGCTGGGTCCCAAGGCAGAGCTATTCCAAATTTTCTAAGATATTGCCAGACTGACCTCCATAATGGTTGCACAAGCCTGCACTCCTACCAGCAATGGAGGAGAGTTCCCCTTTCTCTACAACCTCACCAGCATGTGCTGTCATTTGAGCTTTGGTCTTAGCCATTCTGACAGGTGTGAGATGGAATCTCAGAGTCATCTTGAGTTGCATTTCTCTGATGATTAAGGATGCTGAGCATTTCTTCAAGTGTCTCTCAGCCTTTAGAGATTCCTCCTTTGTGAATTCTCTGCTGAGCTCTGTTCCACACTTTTTTGATTCAATCCTGTACAATTAAAAAAAAATCTGGAGGTATCACTATCCCTGATTTCAAGCTGTACCTCAGAGCAATAGTAATAAAAACAGCATGGTCCTGGTATAGAAACAGACCAGTGGATCAATAGAATTGAATTGAAGACCCAGAAATGAACCCACACATCTATGGTCACTTAATTTTTGCTAAAAACCCAAAACTGCACAATGGAAAAAGGACAGTATTTTCAACAAATGGTGTTGGTCCAACTGGATGTCAACATATAAAAGAATGAAATTAGACCCATACTTATCACCTCACACAAAACTTAAGTTCAAGTGGATCAAAGACCTTAACATAAGGCTGGACTGTAGGTAGTTAGTAAATATCTAGGGGTTTCTGATACAGTCTCTTGATTTGGGCCATGAAGATCAACTTGGCTGTGACCAATTAGCTTCTCAGCTTGTGGACTAAAAACAGGAAACAAACAGGAAAGACTTAATGGACTGAAAAACAATGTTGAAGCCAGGAAAAACAGGAAAGACTTAATGGACTAAGAAACAAGGTATTTGGCCTGGCATTGTTTTCAGCTGCTAAGTGGGTGGAGCCTAAATTAAGCTGAAACAGGTGGAACAAGGTGAGATCCTATTTAAGAACAAGTAGATGGAGATAAGGGGGCCCCATGATAGAGAGCTCTGATGCTAGCAAGTCCTCACACTTCCAGGCACAGATATGGAAGAGCTTCCTGCAGCCTTTCAAGATTCTCTCCCTTCGTTTTGTTTGATGCTTTGTTGAGAGCTCATTATGTAGACATGGCCAGCCTCAACCTCACGAAGATGCCCTGGCTTTGTCTCCTGAGTGCTGAGATTAGAGGCAAATGTGACCATGCCGGACCCTATTCTCCAAGTTTCATAACTTTACAATTTACATTTGTCTGTATGTTTCTTTGGAGTAAATTTTCACATCAAATTTGAAGTTGAAAGAGAAAGCTATTTTTTACTCTTGGTTTTGTTCTTACACACATCCATTTGTTTATGTATTGCTTATTTATCATATCCTAAGTGTAAATAATGGTATAGCAACTAGTTATGAATTTGTACTATAGATTTATTTTTAATTAATATTTTATTAATTCTTTGAGAACTTAACACATTATATTCTGGTCACAACTATCTGTAGAACTCCTCCTAAGTTCCATCCTATCCACCTTCACCTCCCTACCCTACCCAGACAACTTTGAATTTTCTTCCTCTTTAAAAAGACTCATCAAGTCCACTTTGTATTGCTTAACTACCCCTGCATAGTGCTTAATCTCTGAGGGCCATGCTATTAAAGAAAACTAACTCTCCCTCTCCCAGCAGCTTTTCTGGTAGGGGTGGGAATGCCCACCTCTCTCCTCCCACCTCTCCTCTCCAGTGACCCCTCTACCATTGCCTCTTGCATAGATATTGCAAATGCTGCTGAAATTGCTGTGAGATCTTATGTTCAAGTGTCCTATTTTGTCTGGAGAACATTGTTTTCTTTAAATTATCTGCCCCTTTTTGTTCTTTACAATTTTTCTACCCCTTCTTCAGTAAGAATCCCTCAGCTTTTGGGTGAGAGGTGTAGTGAGTATATTCCATTTAGGGATGAGTACTCCATAGTTTCTGCTTCTCTGCCCATTGACCTGTAGGAGCTCTATATGTTGATTGCCAAGAAGAAGGCATCTACAAGAAGAGGCATCTCTGAAGAGAGTTGAGAAAAGCATGATCTATGAATATAACAATAAGTCAATAGGAGACACTTTAATACTGTGTTTATTTAGCAAACTGATAATATTAGGTTTTCCCCTAGGCCCTATGATCTATCTAGCCGCAGGTTCTCGGCCCCACTAAAAATGCCAAGTATGAGCTATATCTCATGGAGAAGGCCAATCAGCACATGTTTGATTAGTCCCATTATGTTTATGTCACTATTGTATCCATGGCCATATTTTGTCAGGTTGGTTGTAGCTCACAGGGCTCCTCACCAGGTGATAGTGATGATTGCTTTTCTCCTTCAGTAGCATGGATAGCGCCTTCCAGTGTTAGGAAAGCTAGCCAGTAGGAACGGAGCTTCAAGGCCAGTATCAGCTTTCATCTCCATGTTCTATGGTTTGAGTTGTCTGGTGTCTTCAGATGTAAGGTTTTACAGACAAATTCTGCATGGTAACTGAGAGTGCTGGCAATACCCCGTAATTCTTGGTGGTCTATGGGAACCCACAGGCAAACAACTCACAAAGAAGTAGCCTTTTCCTGGACTGTTTTCTTTATCATCGTCGTCATCGTCATCATCATCATCGTCTTTTTCTTTCTTTTGTTAGCATATGGTGTCTAGTTGGGGTATCATTCCTCCATTGTAGGATAATTCAATTATATATATATATATATATATATATATAAAATATATGGAGCTTTCCCTCAGATTGAGTTATTTACCATAAGTATATATAGTATAATTGCCTATCCACTGTGTTGCATAGACTTGATCCAGTGGTATAGGAATGACTGTGGAGAGTGTCACTGATTGAATTTGGCTGGGTGAGAGTTACCTATGGACAATGCTAAACATTGTCAGAAGATCTTTGAAACTAGATGGTATGGTCACTACAACTAATTAAAAAACAAGAGACACTGTGGATGAATGAGCCAAGTGTGGTTGCACGCAACTGTAATCCTAGCACTCCAGAGCTAAGACAAGAGGGTTGTGGGTCACTGCCAGCCTAGGCTACATAATGTGACCCTAGGTCAAATAAATAGAAACTGAATGATCAAGAGAGTCTGGAAGAGGAAAGATTATTATTTTGGGTGGAGAATTAGAAATTACCATAATAACATAAAAGGGCTGTAAAGCATTGTCATCTGAACCTAGACCTATTCATTTTTACTTGTTCAAAGCTCATAATACCAACTAATTATAGCAATCACTTTCAGATAACTGTTTTTTCTATCATCAACCTAATATTAAAATCTCTTCATTGGTTTACATCCTATCTACTAGAATCTACATTTCATTATTTGTTTATCCTTAGTAGATTTCATTTTGAGTTGGCCCCAGTGTCTGTCCCTTAAAACAAAGAATTGGAAAACTTGGATTGCTGCTGAATTAAGCTATTTCTGCTTGAACTCCCTTGTGTAATCAATGGGAAAGCTACAAGTCTGGTGAATTGAGATTGATCCATAGGGCAAGGAGGACAAACCTTGCAGTTACTTTGTTAGAAACCTCCAGGGCTCCTGTAACTCTGAAACAAATCATGGTCACCAAGAAAAAGAACCCTGAACTTAAATAGATGCCAGGGCCTCTTTTCAAACATCCCAACAGAGATCACTACATCTCCAAGCACATGTTTCATTTATCTCATGGTCCCTGGATTGAGAGTTTGTCATGCTGCCTTCATTTCCTAACATCTTGAACATGATGAAACAAATGCTAGTATGGAATAATATTTGAGACCAGGGAAACAGCCCAGTGTTATTAAATTGAGACCTCTTTCAAAGGCCTTCTGCAAGCTTAAAGATGTCTGAAGACTTTCCTGTGAACTCCTTCTGTTGCCTTTAACAGAGAGAGTGTGACTTTTACAGTTGGCCAAGTGCCACTCCAGCTCAAAATGACAGATGCTGGGACAATATGGCCTGGGGATAGTGAGGCTTTTAGTTCTCTGTCTTTAGAAGGTGGTACCATGGTTTAATGTGAGCTGTAGTTCACAGGGAGCACAAGTATTCAGAGCCATGTTAGACATCCTTGGGGACTAGAAAAGACCTTGGTTAGTTTTCAGTCTGTCTAATCAGCAGCAGGGTTTGAATATTTATCCACCCACCAAAAGCAAAGTAAAGAGTTACAGAGAAAATAGTGTTTTCATTGGGATTATAAAATAATGGAAGATCCATGAAAGACCAAAGCACACAAAACAATATTATAGATCCAACCATTGTTTTAATTGGTTGAACTATGAAGAAATACTCACAGTAATGTCATCTGAATGTTATTTCTAGTGTGAGCATTGGGAAGTAAGGAAATCTTCAGATCTATCTGTGGCTTTGCCATTTGAAATTTTTTGGTACTAATTCCAATTGCCACAGTGAACATCCTTCTCAATTGTAGATTAGTCATTGCACCCATAAATACTTCACATGTTAATTTACAAAAACAAGTTGGATGAAGTATGTAGACATAGTCTGTGACCCTTAATATGTTGTAATCTTGACCCCCAATATGTTGTAATCTGGGTTGATTATTTTATTTAATGTTTCTGAGTGTCTGTGTTTGTCTGTGTGTGACTATGTGCATAGAAGTGCAGGTGCCAGCAGAGACCAGAAGAAGGTGTAAGATTCCCCTTGAGTTAGAGTTACAGACAGTTGTGAGCTGTCTGACCTGGGATTGGGAACCAATTTTGAATCCTCTTTTTTATATAAATAAATTTATTTATTTGTTTCTACAGATCTCCATCATATTGTCCTCTTTACCCCTTCCCAGCCCCGCCCTCCCACCCC
Source organism: Lophiomys imhausi (assembly GCA_907164525.1). Lineage (NCBI taxonomy): Eukaryota > Metazoa > Chordata > Mammalia > Rodentia > Muridae > Lophiomys > Lophiomys imhausi. Next base: position 1,451,981 of record CAJQZJ010034032.1, read on the forward strand.
TTGCCCCCTAACCCTTCCATCCCACTCCTCTGGAGTGGAGTGTCCCTACATAACAGTTCCTTGCCCCAGTTCAGAAATCATATGAGAGCCAAGAGCCTCCTCATACACTGGGGGCCTACAAGGCAGTACCACCAGTGAGAAGTGTCTCATTGCCAGGGAGAGAAAACTAAAAAAGAAACAAAGAAAAAAAAAGTCTATGTCCATGTTCCCTTTGGTGCGTTGGTTGTAGTATAGATATCCTGTACTATATAGCTAAAATCCTACTATAAGTGAATAGATGCCATGTGCATCTTTCTGAGTCTGGGTTAGCTCACTCAGGATGAACTTCTCTAGTTCCATCAGTTTGGCTGCAAATTGCATAATTTCATTGTTTCTGATAGCTGAGTAATATTCCATTGTGTAGATGTACCAGTTTTTTAATCCATTCTTCGGTTGAGGGACATCTGGGTTATTTCCAGTTTCTAGCTATTACAAATAAGGCTGCTATGAACATAGATGAGGAAACTTCCTTATATTTCAGTGAGGAGTCATTTGGGTGTATACCCAAAAGTGGTATGGCTGGGTCCTGAGGCAAAGCTATTCCAAGTTTTCTAAGATATCACCATACTGACCTCCATAGTGGTTGCACAAGCCTGCACTCCCACCAGCAGTGGAGGAGTGTTCCCCTTTCTCCACACCCTCGCCAGCATGTGCTGTCATTTGAGCTTTTTATCTTAGCCATTCTGGCAGGTGTGAGACGGAATCTTAGAGTCATCTTGAGTTGCATTTCTCTGATGATTAAGGATGTTGAGCATTTCTTCAAGTGTCTCTTGGCCATTAGGGATTCTTCCTTTGTGAATTCTCTATTTAGCTCCATCCCCCATTTTTGGATTGGATTATTTAGTTTCTTGGCATTTAATTTCTTGAGTTCTTTGTAGATTTTGGGTATTAGCCCTCTGTCAGATGTGGGGTTGGTGAAGATTTTCTCCCAGTCTGTAGGCTGTTGTTTTGTTCAAATGACAGTGTCTTTTGCCTTACAGAAGCTTTTCAGTTTCATGAGGTCCCATTTATTGATTGTTGGTCTCAGATCCTGAGCTGTTGGTGTTCTGTTCAGGAAGTTGTCACCTGTGCCAATGAGTTCAAGGGTTTTTCCCACATTTTCTTCTAGTAGTTTTAGTGTGACCAGCCTTATGTTAAGGTCTTTGATCCACTTGGACTTAATTTTTGTACAAGGTGATAAGTATGGGCCTAATTTCATTCTTTTACAAGTGGATATCCATTTGGACCAGCACCATTTGTTGAAGATGCTGTCCTTTTTCCATTATGCGGTTTTGGCTTCTTTGCCAAAAATTAGGTGGCCATAGGTATGTGAGTCCATTTCTGGGTCTTCAATTCAATTTCATTGATCCACTGGTCTGTTTCTATACCAGTACCATGCTGTTTTTACTACTTTTGCTCTGTAGTACAGCTTGAAATCTGGGATGGTGATACCTCCAGATGTTTTTTTATTGTAAAGGATTGATTTGGCTATTCTGGTCTTTTTGTTATTCCATATGAAGCTGAGAATAGCTCTTTCCAAGTCTGTAAAGAATTGTGTTGGTATTTCGATAGGAATTGCATTGAATCTATATATTGCTTTTGGTAGGATGGCCATTTTTATTATGTTGATCCTACCTATCCATGAGCATGGGAGATCTTTCCATCTTCTAAAAGACCTCTTCAATTTCTTTCTTCAAGGGCTTGAAGTTTTGACCCTGAATCCTCTTTAAGAGAAGTGCGGGATTTGCCAGCTCTCCAGCTCAAGGGGAGATTTTTTTTTTTTTAAATTACTTCAGGTTACATCTCCATTGCAGTATCCTCTTTCTGACCCTCCCAGTCCCGCCCTCCCACCCTCTACCCCCTATCCCTTCCATCACACTCCTCTGGAGTGAAATGTTCCTACATAACAATTCAGCATCTCAGTGGAACTCATCAAAAACTAAAAACTACAGAACTAGTACCTGAAAATTTCATCTCAAATTTGGTATACTTTCTTCTAGGCTTTTGACTATGGCTTTCCCTTCTACTCTCTCTCTCTCTCTCTCTCTCTCTCTCTCTCTCTCTCTCTGTGTGTGTGTGTGTGTGTGTGTGTGTGTGTGTCTGTGTCTTTCTCTCCTTCCCTCCCTCCCTCTCCTCTTTCTTCCTGTTTAATTTTACTTATTAGGCTGACATTATTGTACATCTGTATTATGCACAACATAATATTTAAAAATCTGTGAAATGAATAAACAAGGTGAATTAAAATGTGTGTCACCTTACATTTTGCCCATGGCGAGAACACTTAGAATCTATTCTTCTGGCGATTCTCACATATATAATATATTGTTATTGACAATGGTCACCATGTCATGTAGGAGACCCCTAGAATATATTACTCCTACCTAAGCTAAAATATGAATCCTATCACCAATATATTCACATAACTCTACCCACAGCCCTAGTTGTCCAATTCTAAGTTCTGCATTTTCAGGGTCCTCATATAGGTGAGGTCATGTGGTATTTGTCTTGTGCTGGCTTATTTCACTCAGTTTGATGTCCTTCATATCCATCCATGCTTTCACAAATGACAGAATTTCTTTCATTTGTTAGTCTGAAACTATTCCATTGTATATAGATCAGATTTCTTGTATCCATGTGTATTAAGTTGATTTCCTATCTTAGCTGTTATTAAAAATGCAGCAATGAGCTTGGGAATGGCTATTTCTTCAGCACACAGAATTCATAACATTGTATATATGCTCAATGGAGGGGTTGCTAGATCAAATGCTAGTTCTCTTTTTCTTTATTGAGAAACCTACAGGCTGTTTTTAATCAAGATTGTACTAGTTTATATTTCTACAAACTGTTCAAGAGTTTCTATTTTACATTCTTGCCAGGGCTTATTATCATTTGTCTTTTTGTCAATTACTGCCTAATGGGTGCATGATGATAGGGCTTTATAGCTTTAATTAGCATCCCTTTCTCCTTTTTTTCTCTATTTTTAGAGAAAAATTTCTTTCTCTTTCTTCATATTTCTTTCTGTCTGTCTCTTTTTCCCCCTCATATCTCACTATATGGCTCAGATTGGTCTGGAACTCACCTATGTAGCACGGGCTGGCTTCAATTCAAGACCTTCCTTCTGCCTCAGTTGCCCAACTATGGGATTGTAAGTATGTGTCAACATACCCAATCTTGAGTATTTTCAATATGCATGTTGGGCATTTGTGTGTCTTTTATTGAGACATGCATATTTGTTGTTTCTTCTTTCCCATTTTTAATTGAGTTGGTTTTGTTTGTTTGTTTTTCTGGTTTAATTGATTGTGTGTGTGTGTGTGTGTGTGTGTGTATGTGTGTGTGTGTGTGTGTGTGTGTGTGTGTGTGTGTGTGTGTGT
>CAJQZJ010034032.1:1455379-1473950 GCA_907164525.1 Lophiomys imhausi
TGTGTGTGTGTGTGTGTGTGTGTGTGTGTGTGTGTGTGTGTGTGTTTTGCTATCCAGCACTATTAATTGAAAAGGTATCTTCCTTTCAATGAATTGAATTTTTACTTTTGCAAAAAACCAGTTTAATATGTTTGGGTGGGTCTAGGTTTGCTTCTCTCTGTCTATTGACCTATGTGTATCCCCACACCTACATCACACTATATAGCTCATGGTTATGAACCTATATAGAAAATTATTGAAATTGGATACAAATAATTACCAGGATTTATGTTTCTTTTCTGAGAATTATTTTAACCAATTTAATGGCTGTGTGTTTGCTGTAAATTTTATGATGAACTTGAATATGTCTAGAAAAGGCACAGCCAAGCATTTAGCAAGAATTGAAACAGAGCTGCAAATCAGTTTGATGGATGGAATCCTTACAAGATTAAACCTTTGAATCTATAAACATAGTATCACTTATTTGTATCTCTAATTTCTTTTTTTTTTTTCTATTGGTTTTTTTGAGTCAGGGTTTCTCTGTGTAACAGCCCTCATTATCCTGGTGTTCTCTCTATAGAACAGGCTGGCCTTAAACTCACAGAGATATGCCTGCCTTTGCCTCCCAAGTTCTGGGATTAAAAGTATGTGCCACTACCACCCAGGCTTTTTTAAAAATTTATTTATTTATTTATTTATTTATGAGTTCTCTACTTGCTTGTATGCCTGCACGACAGAAGAAGGCATCAGATTCCATTATAGATGGTTGTGAGCCACCAAGTGGTTGCTGGGAATTGAATTCAGGACCTCTGGAAGAGCAGCCAGTGCTCTCAACCTCTGGACCATCTCTCCAGCAATATTTCTAACTTCTTTTAGCAACACTTTGGTATTTTCAGGATACAGATTCTGTGTATGGCTGATATTATTGCTGAATATTTCATTGTATTTAAGTAACTATGAATGTTAATGTGAATTATTTTAAAAGTAGTGGGTGTTCTCTTAGTGATCCTCACCCCCAAAAGAAGCGTACAATCAAAAATAGACCTAAAAGCTACCTGGTTATAGTTCATGTTTTATTGGATGATCTTGCATCCTCTGTAAAGGACGCAGAGCTGAGACGACACCAGTGGTGCTGATGACTAGCTGCAAGCAGTTTTACTAGGAACTTTGATGCATCTGATCTGAGACCTTCAGCTAGTTCTTCCCATCCATGAGATTTAATTTCCTCTAATTATAAAATGATCATAAGGATAGTCTGTTGCTGATAATGCTGAGTAGATGCAAGTAAACTGAATGAGGTAACGTGTGAGAGTATCCAGCAGCCAGACTCACAGATACCTTATATGGAAAGGAACTTTCTTGTGGAAATTTTATTCATTTGTCATTAGAAATGGGAAAAATGCCACTTTAGAGGTGTACTAGCTTAGGGTGCATCAACCCACTAGAAATAGAGCTTCAGCTAGTGTGAATCTTTGCTATATTTCCAATCTATTTGTATAATTCCATATCACCTTGATAGGGTGACAATTTCTGTCCTGAGGCTCCCATGTTAGGTCTTTTTAATAAGTTGTGTGTATGGTGGGGATGACAGCATTCAGAGTAGAGGATGAATACAAAGGGAATACATTGGCCTCTTCTAGATATCTTCCAAATGCTTAGAGCACCCCGCCTAAGATCATCTCTCTGGGGACTACTGTCTAGGTCAGTAAGCTGGATTGCAGAGAGATCACTCATGGAAATCTCTTTCTCTTCTTTTTCCAGCAAGGATTGAAAATAGTTCACCACGCAGAGAAGACACTGTCCAGCTTCTGCAAGTGGCAGAAGAGCATCAATCCCAAGAGTGACCTCAACCCTGTCCACCATGATGTGGCTGTCCTCATCACCAGGTAGTTCAGAGGCTATGTGGAACAGAGGGTAACCAGCGAAGGAAGGCTAGTGGCTGAAGGTCTTGTCAGGTGTTCACCATCATGAGATTGTTACTATCCTCTGTCACTCTCTGTCATTTGTAAAAGCAACAACTATTGTCTTTGAGATCCTTGCTGGCCTATAACACAGAGAGGACATGTTAGAAAGCTTGTTAATATGACAGAACTATCCTTTATTAAAAACTACATTTGTTGGCAAACAAATATCTTTTCTTAAAAAACTACATTTGTTAGCAAACAAATCTCTTTTCCTATCATAACAAAGATTTTGTTTTTAACACCATCTTCTTTGCACCAAGAAATCTAGTTTCAAATCCTTGGCTGAAGATTTTATAACTATAACCCTCAGTTGGTGGACTTTGCAATCCTTTTATTTCTGTTTCATCTTCTCCTCTACAATTTATAAGATGCAACTCTGTAAGAACTTCCCTGTTCTAACTCACCTCTAACTATGCTTAGGATATGTGGCACACATCCTTCCCTGAGTAAGCAGAGTTATCTAACTAAATCTATCTCCTTTTCACCCTCATGATTCTTTTTTTTTTAATTAGGCCACAGTTATGAGGGTTATATGGCTTAACGTACATTCCCAATGACCAGTCCATATGTATTTGGTACCTGACTTTAACATTCTCCTATCTAACCATCTCCATGAGTTTAAAGTTCTATATCTGACTCAAAATTCATACTAATTGCAACACAATTTTAAAAGTATCTTCTTAGATGTATAACACTCTCTTGACTCCTAAACAACTCAAAATTTAATTATGAGACTCTATCTATCTGTTCTTCAATCACCTCAGAGACCTGAGAGGGATAAATATATCTGATTTTATAGGAAGTACAGGGTCTGCAGCTTCCGAAACTAAGAGATGACATACTAGTGGCTGCCTGGACAGTTCTCATTTTCTCTCCATACATTACAGCATCGCTCTTCAGTCATTTGGCCCCGCTTCTCTGACAGGCATTGATTGTAGAGCAGGGGTTATGAAGGACTTACCTACCCTGTCTTGGCAGAGCTAGGCTGTCGACTTACCTGCTTCCAGATTTTGTCCTTTTTAGACAGCATTCTGTCTACAGTTGGAGCAAGGGGCTTTTCCTACCAAGAGACAGGCTTGCGACTAATTCAATCATCTCCCATTGGAGATTCTTCGATGCTCATCTTCTACTTGGAGGAGAATAGGGGGTGCTGTCAGGAGTTGATATTTCTTGATATAAAAATATCTAAAGTTACTAAAACATCTTTGAATGCCATATTCTGCAGATCTCCTGAGGTTTTTGAAGAGGCCCTATCTATCTCTTATATTAGGGTAAGCAGATGTTGCTTGTCTCTTAGCAGGTTTATTTCTGATTAGCTTAGCAAGTAACTGTAATAGGCTGTCATAGTACCTAACAGAATGACCAGCTTGCATAACCATTAGTTTGCATTTCTTAATTTTCCTAAACAGTTTATGACAGTTAGTAGTAAAAGACCGAAACATCACATTTCATTTTTTTTCTTTACCTCCTAACCCTTCCATCCCATTTCTCTGGGGTGGGGTGTCCTTATATAACAGTCCCTCATCTCAGTTGAGAGGTCGTATGAGGGCCAAGAGCCTCTTCATTCCACCCTCATGATTCTAGTGAGGAATATATATATATATATATAGTGCAGTAGTAGGTCACTTGCCTAGTATTAGTGAGGCTTGGGTTCAGACCACAGCATTGCAAAGATAAGATTTTGTTGTGAGCACAGATGGATCTTCTGGTGCTATATTAAAAAAAATCAAATATTTCAGGATCCATAACTATGAAAAGCTAATGTGATCTCCTAATCAATTCAGGCTCTTTGATATCTATGACTATTCACTGGCTCAGTAAATATTTATTGAATTCCTGCTATATTCTTTATAATAAGGGCTCATATAATAATAGGGGTTAGTTCTTACTAGGCAGTTTATGTGAAATTACAGACATCCAGAAATCTAAAAATGTGAAGAGGCATCTTCTGCTGGAGAGAACCAGAACCTTTGTGCTTAGTGTTCTCCATCTGCACAAACCTACCCCACAGAGGACTACTGGTCAGCCTAAGCTATGGTAGATCTAGAAATCCACTGCTACGGATTTACATACAAAACTTCTCTTGGAACAGATTTGTATATAACCAGGTTTTAGTATTTAGTATCATTCAAAATCAAGATCAGGATTCTGATAGTTGAAATTTCAGGTGATAGTAAGACAGACATATGTATTGCATGAGATTCCTTGTCATTCTTTACATTAGGATGAGCTTGTCAAAATGTCAGGGTACCTTCTTCTGGGTGGCCTATTTTTCACAAGACAAAACATACCTATGGCCTTCTTAAGTTTTTGACCTTAGGACTTGTCATTTGGGGCTTGATAATTCCTTGTTGTGGAAGCTTTTCCTGTGCAAAATATCTAGCCTCTGATCTTTACTCATCAGAATAGTATCTGCCACACAGAACTGTAAGAACCCAAACTATTCTCAGACTTCATCAAAAGTTCCTTAGGAAATAGTTAAGATCAAAATCACGTTCTACTTCTCACTTTACCTAAACTCACACTGAAACATTCTGGTCTGAAAAAATAGGTAAGATGAGAGGGGAATGAGTATGATGCTAAGCTTTGCTACTGGGGAGCTATTCTGAGACCTACATTGGCCGTGCCTTATAGAATTGCATTCAGCGGAGGGTAGATTTGTTGGAATACTTTCATGTATGTTCTACAAATGCAGCCTTCCAAATGAGTTTCCTGTACAAGTCTTCAGTATATGATAAAGTCCATCTCCTTTTGCAATTCAAAGTTCCTTGTCTCTAAAAATTATATTTCTACAATTCCTTTGTTGTCTCCCCCTTTCCCCCTCTTTAATGCTAAGCACTTAGCAGGTACTCCATAAAACTTATGTGTAACCAAACTTTTAATTATTAAATATGTATTTATTGATAACTAATCACTTATAAAAATATAAACACTTAACTACTAATCCTACAAATTCCTACAACCCCTTTAACCTAACCACTAAACCTATTGATAATTATCACAACTATTTTCCTAAACTTTTAGAAGGATATAGTCTCTGGGGCAGGTCCTCAGTTTTCAGGAACATAGTCTCTGTGGTAGACCCTTTAATGCACTTAGCAGTCTTTTTTTCTGGAATATCTCAGATGTAGATTCGTCGGGGTAAATTGGCTATCTCAGTCTCACTTTAAATAAGGCTTGAGGCTTTCTTCTCTCTGTGAGACCCCAACCGTCTGTAGGCCAACTTATTTCCTTCTCATCAGCAACTCTGCCATTCTGCCTCAGTCCTTAAAGCTGGCCACAGTTTCGTTTAGGCCACTGTTCGAACAGGTCAAACCCCTCTAGGCAAAAGCTGAGTCACAGAGTTTAGTCCTTGGCCTTTTGCTGTCTTGCTGAGGCCTTCTCTGCTCTCCAACTTCTTCCACCTCAGGGAGATCTGGCCATCAGTTCACCAGCACTTTCACCAGCAGGACTCTCGGAGCTCTCTAGCATGGGGCCTCTAGGATGAGGCTCCATCCACTGTCCTGAAATAGGATCTCTCCTTGTTCCACCTGTTTCCGCTTAATTTGGGCTCTGCCCACTTAGCAGCTGAAAACAATGCCAGGCCAAATACTTTGTTTCTAGTCCATTAAGTCTTTCCTGTTTTTCCTGGCTCCAACCTTGTTTTTCAGTCCATTAAGTCTCCTGTTTGTTTCCTGTTTTCACCTGACTTCATCCTTGTTTTTCCACAAGCCGATAAGCTAATCACTCACAGCCAGGTTGATCTTCATGCCCTGAATTAAGAGACCATATCAGAAACCCCTAGATATTTTCTAAATCTAATTTAATTAATCTAACTCCCTACACTTATGTAATAGACACAGCCTCCTTTCAAATCAAACTGAGAGAGATAATGGATTAACAATGTACAGCATTCAATTCTTCCTCAACAGGTCCCTCAAGAGCTGCACTTTTAGGTTAAGTAATAAAAGTCACATCCCACAGTCAATGTTTACATTTATTTGGCTTGAGACTGTGATCTCCCTTTACAACACTCAACACTCCAACAGTGAATGTATGACTCATATCTACAGTGCGTATGAAAGGAGTTGTCTCTCTCACTCCCTATCACTACCCACTGGCATTTAGAGAACTGAAACCTTTCACAGGTTTTCCAAGTGTGAATTTTTGTATTATCCAAAGGACACAGAAAGCAAGAGACCATTTGTTGCTGCAGATGATGCCTACACAAACCCCAAGAGCTAATAGTCTTCGAAGTTAAAGTCTGGAAAACTCACAGGCACTTGTGCTAACAAAAGGCTCTTCTTGTGCTTAAAGAAAAGTCTATTTAATGATTCTCTCAAAACTCGTGTCAGCAATTGAAACAATCTGTTTCTAGAATACGAGAGCACGCTTTTATTTTTGAAAAGCTGTAGTATTTCCTGAGATCCTAGGAGTCTTTCCTTCCCCTTTTCTAGCTAATTCATGGTGTAAAGGGGAGTGTCGGTTTCACAGTATGCATGTGACATAAACATACACACAAATATATGTGCAAACTGTATTAGTATAGTGTGACTAGATAGATAATTGATTCGATCTTTTTATGAGATAGTGGGAGAAACTGCATTTTTCATGAAAAAGAACCCTCATATGAATTTTGAGAACAGACCACAGAAAGACCAAAAGGAGGTTTCATGTCTGAAAAGAAAATTGCTAATTATTCCTTCTTTATTCAAATTTCAAATTAACTTTTATTGTCAGTACAATCTTTTGTTGCCCTAATCATACTAGTCTCCTGAGATAATGAGCAAAAACTGTTCATAATAAAATGATTTATGTTTCCCAAAATGTTTAAAGTTTGAGAAATTCAATTAAGAGATAAAAGTAGTGTAATTTTAATCCAGAAACATCCTATTCTGGCAAGGGAATCACCTCCAAAGACCTAGGTCTGTGTGATCTGACTGGAAACACATCTTTAATCCCTCTGACTGGAATACAGATATGACGTTAGTACCAAGGTTTAATTCTAAACAATGATGTCTAATTGAGCCACAGACAAAGTGACACATCAGAGAAAGATTTAACAGAATGAATCACAGGTAGGATATGCCCAAGTCTCATGAGAGGGAGGCTACTTAAGAGCAGCACAGAGGGAGTTCATGGAGACAATAGAGTTCGAGAATGCAGTACAGTTCAGTGCAGTTCAGTTGAGTGTTGTTGAGATTGTCCAGTTGATTCTGTGGAGTTCAGAGGCAGTTTTTCCAAGCATAGCAATCCAGTCAGAAGCCAAGAAAAGCCAATTTGAATCTTGGAGAAGACTTTGATTCAGGACAGTTGAGTTGAACCAGCCAGCCAGAGTTTAGAAAACTGGAAAGGGTGAGTTTATTCAGCAGTATGTCTAAGAGGCTGAAAACATTCTAGGCCTAGATTAACAGATGAAGTCTAGAAACTGAAGCTTTCAAGGTCCAGGCTTGCAGAAGTTTAGATTGTACAGAGGCTAGAACCTTCCAGACCTAGGCTTAGGGATGCTTAGATAGAAATGCTCTGAGCTCAGTCCAGAGTCACATGTTAGTAAAGCTTGAATATGGCTCTCATCTGAGGAAATAACAGCATTTACAGATAGAACGAGAATAAATCCAATATGAATCAAAGTTGATCCCTGTTTTCATATGAAGTTTATTTTAAAGCATACTTTAATGACACAGGTGAGAGTGGTCTATAGCCTTCTCAAACATTTCTTGGGGTGTTTAAACATCTCTGTTCTCTGCTTTCAGAAAGGACATCTGTGCTGGTGTCAACCGCCCTTGTGAGACCCTGGGGCTGTCTCAACTGTCAGGAATGTGCCAGCCACACAGGAGTTGTAACATCAATGAAGATTCTGGCCTCCCACTGGCTTTCACCATTGCTCATGAGCTTGGGCACAGGTAACGTGTTAGAGCAGCAGAGATCCCCTTGCCATCCTCCTGCATCAGTAGCACTGAAGGAAGTAGAAAGAAGTGTAAACTGCATGTCATGAGGTCGAGTTTGCACATGGCCCATGCAAAATCACATATGCAGCATCCCACAGTCTCCTTGACCCAATAGCAAGAATAAAGTGAGCTGAGCACCAGCATCCATTATCTCCTCTTCACGGGGGGCAGATCCAAGTATCACTTGCCGCATGCTCTTGCCACCATGTTTTCAAAATATGACTCAAACTAAACCTTTCTCCCTCTAAGTTGTCCCTCTCTGGTATCTTGCCACAGCAATGAGTAATGCAATAATAGTATACAGACCTTCCTAACAATAGTCCTTCCTAACAACAACACCCCCAGTGGAATAAGGCACTGTAATTATGCAATGTCACTCACTGCTTCAAGCTCCTGACACTTTGACATTCTTATCATGGTAGACCGTTCCCTTGAACTGTGAGCCAAAGTGAACGTCCCTTTTCTTTGAGTTGCTGTTGTCAGGGCATCTTGTTACAACAACAGAAAAGAAAGACGTGAGATTGGCGTATGCACCCTAAGGAGAGCTTATTGGTAATATTTCCTTCCAGACCAGATGAAGCTTCTAGCATAACATCTTAATGGGCAACTTTAGAGTGTGATCAACACATCTCATCTTTCTAGAGGGTGGCTGTCTCTGGCAGGAATGAGAAAAATATCTGACTTCCAGAGAGTTAGCTACAACATGACCTGAAAAATGAAGAAAGGTCCACTATAGTATTGAAGAGAACTTGGAAGATCATGTTGAGGAATAGCTTTAATGACTGTATTAGGGTATTACGTGGCAACTGTCAGGGAGTTTTAAAACCTCTACTAAAGGAATTTATTGAGTAGAGTATGGAATTCTGCCTGGTTTTTAAACCACAGAAAACATTGTTTCTGGTTAGGAAAAGCAAAAAAGTCCTTTAATCTGATTATAGTTGCTATGGCAGTGGAATGACAATATTAGTGTCACTAAAAAGACACAAATTTGACATTTTTGGCTCCCATTTATGCCACTGGACCACTGGGCCTTTCATTGTGCCATTAATGATCTCAAGAGTCATATGAACTAGATGCCATGATAAGTCTTATATATATATATATATATATACATATATATGTATATATATATGTTTAAAGGACATTAGATAAATAAGAATTTGAAAACTTCTATAGAGTTTCAGAGACCATTTACACACCAGTTAGTAGAGCATTCAAGTTATTTCAAAAATATGTCCTGACTAGATGTATCACATGAAGGCAGGGTTCAGAATGTTCGAGTGAAGATTTTATAAAGATTCTAGATTTGCCAGACATGGAAGTCTCTCACAGGGAACGATCTTAGCTTACGGTGCTTGTGTCAGTGTATGTACTAACTTCAAATGGCAAGAGCATCGTTTAACAGGAGATTTAGAGTGAGGAGTCTCATAAACTGTTAAAGCACCCCAACTGCTTCACGGTGGCCTGACCCCACCACTATGTCTACAGGGATCTTCTCTTTATAAAGAAGGATGGACATACACTGGGCACACTCACTGTACCACTAGAAAAGAGCCAATATTGAGGAGAATCCTAGAGACTATATTGTATCAGATGAGATCTCTTCAGTCTGGGTTCACTTATCATTAGCCCATAAAGCACATAACTTTGTCAATTAATTTTACTTACATGACAAGGCCAAGGCATTACCCCATGAATAGAGAAAGTGAATGCTTGCTTTGACTTTTCCATCAATCAATAGTATGAGCCTAGACAATTCCCTTCATCTTGCTGTACCTAACTCTGGCTGTTAAATCAGTAGGCTGCACCAGGAAAATTCTTAGGTGCTGTGATTTATTGAATCCTCACATCGCAGCCCGAGTGACAAATGTGATATCTTTTAATATCTTTGGTTGTCAAAAATTCAGAGACAGAGCACATGGATGACTTCTTGTAATTAAATGATGTTCGGAGATCTGGAAGAGCTACAACAAAATGATAATCTTGGAAAACCAAGCAACAATTGTCAATCTTAGAAAAATGAACGTTATTCTCATGTTCATGCCTACAGGACTCCTCAATCTTGCTATATAGGGGGATGAGGCATACAGAATCTCCCATGGAAGATTGGTGCAAATAGCACCTTCTGGAAAGTGAATATAGAAGAGTCAAACTGAGAAATGATTGCTTAAAACCTTCTTAGGAACCATATACCCAATGTGAAGAAAAGTTGGGATGTAGATTGATAATAGGAAAATGCAAATGCCATTTATGCTTAGAGAATTGATCCTTTGTATTTCCAAGTTCAGTCTGTCATGAGAAGAGAAATCTGAGTCAGACTTCCTACAACAATTTTACCCCAATTCTGAGGCAATTGTTGGTGTGACTATCTGCACATGTATTCTGTTCATTGGTATGACTATCTGGCATATGTTTATCACCTTCATGAGGAAGGTTTCACTACTCATCGGAAGTGGTGGGCTACTTAGAAGACTGAACTGGTTGCTGTCAGCCTTGGTTTGTTATTGTATTAACTCGTGTTGAACTGAACACTAGCTCAGGGCTGGTCAGTGCATTTGGAAATAAAGCTATTTAATGGGTGTTGTATCCAGTGGTTGTGATGTTGATGCTTTGTTTCATATTATACAGGGAAAATGAGGATCTAGTTCAAAAAATGAATTTTTGTAAGTAAAAACTGTGTTCTGAAATAAAAGAACTCTTCAGGGTAAACTAGGTAGTATTTTAGCTCACTCAGAAGCTGATTAGAGATGAGGATTTTAGAGTGTTGGGAAAGCAAACAGCAACAAGGAAAAACAATGAATGGAGAGGAGGTGATAACAGGTCAATCACCTTAGCTTTTTCTGGACCGTAATTTCATCGGGAAACTCTCAAAAATTGTGCTTCAAGATTACTGTTACACACAAAGAGGAAAAACCTGAGTCATTTTACATAAAATATCCTTAAATCATTTGTCAGAGATTGACCCCAGGGGCTTGTATTCCATCTTACTCTCAAGATGGTAGAAAAAGGAAGAATATTCTCATGTGACCCTGAGGAAGGCTTCCAGGAAATAAAAGATTAAAGAAACCAATAAAAAAGAGTAGCAAATAGTCTGTCTGCCCCAAGATTATTCCCTGAGTCATAAGAAATTGTCTAGACAGATAGCTGTAATGACTCAAATAAAATTACATGTATTACTTATAAAAGAAAGAGAAAGAAAATGGCAAAATACATAAATGAACATTTCATGAAAAGAATACACAGATGTCACATAAGCAAAAGTACAGTATGTTTAATATCATTAGTTTATAGGGAAATGCAAATTAAAGCCACAGAAGTGTATTACTGCACACATGAAAATGACTAACAAATATTAATGATGATAAAGAAAAAATGTGAATAATGGCACCTAATACTAGTGAGGATGCAGATAAAGTCTTATTTGCTGCTAGTGGGAATATAAAATAGTTCAAACATTTTGCAAAACATTTTGGCAGGCTTTTAAAAACTAAGCTCACACTTTCCCATATGACCTAGCAGTTATTTTCCTGGGTTTTCATCTGGAAAATAAAAACAAAAATTTGTGCTCACATAAAAATTTGTACGTGAATGTTTATAAAAGCTTAAATCCAAATTTGAAATGAACCCACCAAGGTGAATGGTTGAGAAACTCTCATGGATACCTACAGTCAGCCATAGAAGGAATGAATTGAAGCCAATACGTGCCTCAATAGATCCCTTAAGAATCATGATTAGTGAAAAAGATCATGCATGTGACTCTATTTATCTAGCATTGTAGAAACAGAACTCCACAAGTAGAGAAACAAAATTGTAGGGAAGGAAGACATGAGCTCACAGCTGTTGAGAGTTCATGTATGAAATGGCCCTGTCATGTCCAGAAAATAATGTTTCACTGCAGATATCCACCAGTTGTGGTTCTTCTAATCTTCCCATTCCCTCTTCTGCAATAGTCCCTTAGTTTAAGAGGGAGGAGATGGGATATAGATGTTCCATTTTGAGCTAAATACTCCATAGTCTTTTATTTTCTGCACATTGACCCATTGTAGATTTGTCTGCTGATTACCATTCCATCTACTGCAAAAGGGAGCTTCTTTAATGAGAGTTGAGAGATGGATTATGGATGTAGAGATAAGATATTAAGTGGCAGATAATACCTTGTCCATTTAACAAAATAGTAGTATTAGGTTCTCCCCTAGGGCCTATGCCCTTAGCCAGCTGTGAGGTTTGGCCCTGGTTAACACTACCAGGCATAAGTTCTGTCTTACAGAGCGGGTTTCAAATCCAATCAGAAAGTGTTGGTTATGCCTGTAGCATTCATGCCACTGTTGCACCAGTGCACATATCTTGTCAGGCCAGTTGTTACTCTAGCTTGCAGGGCTCACAGCTTGGTAAAAATGATCAATAATTTATTCTCTTGATAGTGTAAATAGAACCTTCTGACACCATTTATTCCTACTAGCTTCCATGTTAGGACCAGCTTGATTTCTTTATGTCCTGATCCCAGTATGTGGTGTCTTTAGCAGAAGGGTCTTACCACCTAGTTCTGGAGTGTATTCAAGAATTGTGGTAGTAGCCTAAAACTTGGGGGGAGTCTAAGAGACTCCCACTGACCAGTAACTTGTGAAGAGGTAGCCCATACTTTGCACTGGGCTTTTTATCTGATAGTCTATAGTGTCTGTGAGAGGAATTGTCCCTCTGTTATAGAATAATGGTATTTAATTTCCTTTCATATATGTATATGTACATATATTAGGAAGCCCCTAAAGTAAGTATCCAAATAGCAATTTCTATGGCTTTCAGTGTTAGTTTTCCCTCCTTACACTCCCTCCTCCACCTTGCCTTCCTACCGCTATCCCATTTAGGCTTTTCTGTTCCATCACTTCTCTTCCAACTTCTATTATTCCTGCATTCTATCCACCTTCTCTTGAAATCCCCCGTGCCCTCTTAGTAGTTCCCTGACTTCTATGGCTAGTAAACTTAAACGTCTATGAACTAATGGATAGATAATTAAAATGTACATAGTCACCTGCAAAGAAAATAAAATTTAGAGGTAAATAGGTGGAACTAGTAATAATCATTCAGAGGCAACTCAAACACAGAGAGAGAAATGCTGAATGTTCTCTCTTATATGTAGGTTCAAGATATGAAACTTGGATATATATATATATATATATATGTTTAAATTGGAATATCCATAAACATATTTCCTCTTAAGTAGTGAAAACACCATGGTTATATTGAGTATGCATATATTGGCCCAATATTACCAACCCAGCTTCCAAATTGTGATGTATTTCATTTATAAAGCATTTCCTCCTGTATGTTCAAATCTAGTATTTCTGAAATACTTGGAAAAGCTTATATTCCCACTTTCTTGTTCTTTCTCTATGTGAGTTCCACTGTACCATAAAATGAATAAACAATATGGTTTAAAGAGTAGATATGCCCCACAAAGCACTATTGAGACCCCAGTATTTACGTAAGCTGCTACTTCAGCCTATACTTGAGTCAACCCACTTTAAAGGGATTGAAGCAATGAAGACCCCCAAAATAGGCTAGCCTAACAACCCTGAGGATTGTGCCAGAAGCACAGGGTGCTTACTCAAACTACTGTTTGGAATTTACCCCAAGGGCTAGAAGATAGCTTCTTGGAGATTAAACCCTCCACCGCTCTGGCCCCATGTGTTCTTGACTTACCCCTCACTGTTATTGAGTTACTGCTCCAATACAACTACTCCACCAGCTTTGAGATACGAGACAGAGACCAGATTTGTTTAATGGCAACTCTTCTATTTTATAACACAAGAATAGAGATCAAGAGCAAATTCTATAATGCACTAAAAATGTAGGGAAACTAAAATGAGATCTTGGTGAACTTATATATTTAAGGTGCAGAACAACCAGTAACTAGGAGCATAATGGTGCACATGAGTAATCTCAGGGGGAACAGAAGCAAATGGATCATGAGCTCCAGTTGGACTGAGTTGAAATAGCAAGATTCTGTTTCAGAAAACAAAAGGCTTGAAATGTAAGTTCAGTGGCCAAAACCTTTCCTAGCAAGTGCAAGAATCTAGATTCAGTTCCTTATACTAAGAAAATATGAAAAGAAGTAAACCTCAGGCACACGGTTTTGTATATTAGAATACCCTCTACTAAAAAGTTCATCATTTAGGCCTGGGAGTGGTACACAGTTTGGAGAATGCTCCATTAGCATCATGAAGCCCTGAGTTTGACCCTAGTACTGCATGAACCAAGTATGGCAGCTCACACCTGGAATTCCAGCATCTGGCGGTAGAGGTGCCTGTATCACAAGTTCAAGGTTCTCTTCAGCTATCTAGCAGTTAGGGGCCAGCATGAGCTGCATAAGACCCTGTCTTAAAATTATCTTCTTTGTGAATTTCTTTTGAGACTTGGTCACAGTATAGGGTGTTTTCTAGCTACTGAATACATGACCTTGTGCAGCAAGCACTCCACGAGCTGCATGGAACTGATGGGCGGCAGACTGAGGAAGCCTGTCCAAGAGGATTCCACTCCATCATTTTCTTCATAAGTGGGTGGAGAAAACTTCACAGACTAATTCTGTGATCCCTTTGTGAGTCTTACTTTTACAGAATGTGGTTAAAGTTTAGAAGTAAGTCGCTAATACTATAATAAACAAAACACAAGCAAACCTCTAAATCCCCCCAAAGTCTATTCTGTGCATGAGTTGTTAATATTGATCAGATTCCATTAAAGTGGAATGTGAATTTCTCAGTGAAAAGAGGAAAAAGTTACACTTTCCTGGACTCAGACCTAGAAAGCTAAGCTAACATCTCTATGCTCTAAGTGTCCCATGCCCAAACCTCCATGGGAACAGATTTCTGTAGGAACCCGAGAAGGTGTCTTGGGATAATCCTGAGGACATTGGTTGTAAACAGACAACCTTGGGTCAGTTTATTTCATAAGTACCTTCTGGCTGGCAGGCAGTTAAATATTATGGTCTTTCAGAGCTGCCTTCCTGGTCAGCCATAACAGTGGGAGGCCAGGGGACAGACAAACAAATGAGTTCAAAACATACAGATCTCTGTGGAGGACCACATCTGCCTTCAAAAAATATGACCTATAGAATTATTTTTTAAAAGAAAGAAATTAAACTGGAAAATTGTTATTTGTGTGTGGGCACATGGTGTGCAAATGTGTGTATGTGTGTGTGTGCACGCACATGCACGAGCGTGTATGCATATATGAATGGAGGACAGAGGTCAACATTGGGTTGCCTGTGTCTTCCCCATTTGTTCTCCATATTATTTTCTGAGACAGGATCCCTCACTAGTCTGGATCCCTCACAAGCAGGACAGGCTTGTTGTCGAGTAAGCACTGGGAATCTTCCACAGCACTAGGATCATATTTGCTGGCTTTTTTCATGGATTCTAGGGGACAAAACTCACATCTTCATGCTTAAGCTCACTGAGTTTGCTTTACTGAGCCATTTCTCCAGACCCAGGAATATTGTTTTTAATCGTTAACTTTCTCTTACTTGTGATGCTCTTGTTATAGATCAGGTCTTGCTAGTGGCTTTCAAACCTTTCTTCATTCAGATCTCTTCCTAGCACTGTGGTGACTACCCATTTTCTAGGAGATGAAAAGAGAGAGAGAGAAAGAGAGAGAGAGAGAGAGAGAGAGAGAGAAATTACAGTAACTCAAATGTCATCAAACTTCAGAGCTCAAATTCAATCCAGATTGTCTATCTTCAAAACCTCTGATCTTAACCACTGAACTGCGAGGTCTCCCCACTGGGTTGGCACTGGAGACCTGTTGGAATGGAGTAAAGAAATCCATTCTTCAATGTCTGTGCCTCTGCCAAAGTCTCCTTGAGACTGCTTTCCTGTTTTCTCTTCAATGAAAGGGAGAAGATAAACCAGATTTGTTTATACTGGGGTTGCTTCAGCAGAGAAGGCTGATGGATAGGGGTATGCTTTACTTTCTTGACTTCAAATATGGGGAGCCAGGCTGAAAGCTCTCAGTTTTCTGCCAAACACAAGTTTGCTTTCAATTCTCCATACAACTTCTGTGATTATATAGCTGAGGTTAAGGGCATTTCTATAATCTTCCCTGAGCTTCTGAGTCCAAAATTAGCTATGTTCCTCCAACTTCAAAGGCTCACTTTGTAAACAGCTCCTTTGGAACAACAGTGGCTTCCTGTGGTTTTTAATCACTTCAGTGAACCCATGAGTTTCTCCTCTTTAATACCTGTCTGATTCTGCTCTTGTGTTTTGTGTCAGCTTCGGCATCCAGCATGATGGAAAAGAAAATGACTGTGAGCCTGTAGGAAGGCACCCATACATCATGTCCCAACAAATTCAGTATGACCCCACTCCGCTGATGTGGTCGAAATGCAGCAAGGAGTACATAACTCGCTTCTTAGAGTAAGTACGGTTCCTTTCATGACAGCCTTGCTTGGCTCTCTAAGTCAGAAGTTTCAGTGAGTTTTCCACAGAGGAGTTAAGGTCCAGGAGAGAGTTGGTTTCATTTTCCAGTCCACAGCATCATGGTAGCATCAAAGGGGTGGATGTCCCTTTTGCTTTCTGACTATTCCCTATACCCCCAGGCAAGTGAGCAATTTTGCTCCAGTTTTATATATAATTGTAGATTAAGTTCTTGGAGACTAACAGGTCAGACATTTTTTGTCAAAGGTGTTAAGAATAAGATCACTATTTCCAGATTGTTATTTCCCCATTGTCCTGTGTTTTGTTTTTGTCACCTTGACACAAACTAAAGTTATGTGGGACAAAAACCTCAATTGAGAAAATGCTTTCATCTGATTGTCTTTCAGTAAGTCTGTAGTGCATTTTCTTGAGTACTGATTGATTCTCGCAGTTGTGCAAGAAAGCAGGCTGAGCAATCAGGAGAAGCAAACCAGTAACAAGTCAACAAGCACTCCTCCATGACTTCTACTTCTGTTCCTGCCTCCAGATTTCTGCTTCGGCTTTCCTCACTGATGGACTGTTGTTATCTGGAAGTATAAGAAGCCATGAGACCTTTCCTTCCCAAGTTACTTTTGGTCATGGTCTTAATAACTCAACAGAAACCTAAAACAGACACCTACCATTTGTATTTCTAGATAACAAGTAAATTTCTTCTATTAGATATGATTTGCATTTCCTTTTATTAACTTTCTGCCAAGGCCCAGAGAGTTCTCTTGTTTATAAGAATAAGGTTGTCTGGAAGGACAAAGAATAAATTATTATGAAGAAACTGTGCATTGGATGACTGGAGACTATCATAAGCAACTGTTCTGGCTTTTGTTGCAGCCGAGGGAGGGGATTCTGTCTTGATGATATTCCCAGAAAGAAAGGTTTGAAGTCCAATGTCATTGCCCCTGGAGTGATTTATGATGTTCATCACCAATGTCAGCTCCAATATGGCCCAAATGCTACATTCTGCCAGGAAGTGGAAGTAAGTACTGGATTTTTTGGCACTTCTGATGGGTCTGTGCTAGGGCTTGAGATCTGCAGCATGCTTGAAGAAGCACCAGAAAATTCTGGGTAACTGGAGGTCCGGGCCCAGAAATGAAAGTTTTATTTTAAACATACCGATATTTATGCAAATCTTTGACCCATTTCTTGGAGTTCTGTGGAGTCACAAATCCTATACAACTTGGAGGCAGTTCCATGGTGATTTACAGAGTTCACAGTGTTTGACACCTGTAAACTCCATAGTAGTCAACCTAATCCCTAAAATTATCCCTTTTCTAAATTTCCCATTTGGTCAAAGAGTATCATTAGATCACAGAGTAGGAATAAGATTCATCCCCAGTCACTGATATTTATTTTCAGTATCTAATGGATAAGTCAAGTCTTGGCATTGTGATCTTCAATAATTGACATCTCTGTTACCTTATCAGTTTTCATTACCACTGCTGTCTTGATTCTGCTTTTCCTCTCTTGATAGTGTAACTACCTCTCCTGTCTATCTACTATTCAAATTGCTATTCCTATTATTTTAAGAACACAAATCTTTCCATGATTCTATTCTGTTCTTAGGGTCACTGCTAACCACTGGATACAATCCCAACTCCTTGTGTCACATTCTTTTATAATTTAGACTCAACCTATTCTACATTTTTGCAATACTTTATATATGATAGATAGACAGACAGACAGACAGACAGACAGATAGATAGATAGATAGATAGATAGATGGTAGATAGAGGGATGGATAGATAGATATGAAGCTCCTATCTGAAGTATAACTGCAAAGATTTTCTCCCATATGTTTTCTCTGTATGTTTCTTTTTTTACTTTGCTCATACTCTCTTCTGCTGTGGAGAAACTTTTTACTTCATGTAAACCTATTTGATTACACAATTCTTGATGCCTTCTACTTTTTTATCTTTTTATCTATCTACTAGGTTTTTTTTTTTCCTGAAATGCTTCCATGCAGGATTTGAAAATACAACAGAGTTGAGCCTCTCATTTGTTTTCCAGAATGTTTGCCAGACACTGTGGTGTTCCGTGAAAGGCTCCTGCCGCTCTAAACTGGACGCTGCTGCAGACGGGACTCGCTGTGGTGAGAAGAAGGTGATGTGTTGTTGTCCTGAGGGAGAGAGGTGGAAGGGCGGTTGGCTTCCATTTCTTGGGAAGAGGTGAGAAGAAGGCTTCGGAGGGTGTGAAAAGCACACAGTTGCACTCACAGTCAGACCAGGCATAGGAAATGATCCCA
>CAJQZJ010034032.1:1474050-1494208 GCA_907164525.1 Lophiomys imhausi
TGATCCTGAGATCCTGGTGTTTACCTCCAGATGGTGGGCAGGTTCCTTTGCTCTTGTGGTGCGGCTGGAGTGCAGGCTGGATATCAGGCAGACAGGCGGGGCCGCTGGTCTGTGGCTGGAGCCGTGTGCTGGATCCGCTGCTGGGCTAGATCTCTAGCCAGAGCTCCTGTCCAGACCAGTGACGGAGCCGGCTGATCTCAGGGTTGTGTTCCCGGGAACTGCATGGGCTGTTTTACCTGGTGACCTGTTTCAATGTTCGCTGTGGGAATTCAGACACCGTCTGTGTTTCACTGTAGGCTAGGGGACCTCACATTCACTCCACAGTTACTAAACTCATTCACCTACTACTCAGATGCACTGCTCTATGGTCGGCGCCATCTTGGATCTCCCCACATTCTTGTTTTCATTATTTCCTCATGTACAAGTTTCTTTTTTTTAATGTTTATTTATTACTTCAAGTTACATTTCCATCATAGTGTCCTCTTTCCACCCCTCCCGGTTCCACCCTCCCAGGCTCTCCTCCATCTCCCACCCATCCCACTTCTCTGATGTGGAGTGTCCCTACAAATCAGCCCCTCTCAGTTCAACAGTCATATAAGGGCTAAAAGCTTCCTCTTGCACATGGTAGCACCCCTACGGCAAATTGACCCATCAATAGGTAACAAAGTCTATGTACCTGATCCTTTTGGTGTGTTGGTTGTAGGATAGTTATCCTCTACTATATGGCTATGGAGATGATTTGATACTTCCTAGAAGTATAAACTGGACTAAGCTCTTTTTCCTAGACTTGCATTTGCTTTGAGGAATAAAAATCAAAAAATTTTAAAGGAAAGTGATAAAAGTGATTACAAAGCTTCTCAGTATCTAAGTTCAAAATTTTAATCTTCTCCTTCTGTTAACAAACATAATACTATATATAAATTATATACATACATGTACTATATACACATATTATTTATTATATATAATTTTCTGAAGATTATTAAGTATATATAGCTTAATATATTATCAATTACAAATAAACACTACTTATGAGGTCATCACTTACACATGTAAGTATTTATTTGAGGAATGATGATGTAATTGTTTTAAAAATTTTCCCCTTGATAAAATTAGATCATTTCAGAAGTTAACAGCAGGACTGTCTTATACAATATTTCATTTATGGATAAAATACTTATCGATTTGGTCAGATGTGTGCTTTTGAGATAAGGAAATATAGATAATTTGCTCTGAGACTTGTGATATGTATTCAGCTTCCACTCCCTAAACTTGGGAAGATGTTCAATAACCTATTGTCTTCAGAAGAGGGATGGTCTAGCTGAGGAACTGAAGAATGATTTCCTAGCTCAGCATTAAAGGACAGCATGTCTTTGTTGGGGTAGTGTTAAGCATTCCAAATGTTAATTAATTGGTCCTGCTTGCTGTCTGTTTCTTACATTGACTCTGATTGGTTAAATAAAATGCCGAGGCCTGAGATTGGACAAAGACAGAGAAAGGTGGGACTTCCTGAGATTAGAACAGGAAGCCTGCACTTTAGACAGAGGGTTAATTCATTCCAGCCAGGAGCAGGAAGAAGACACATGCCATGGGTTAGAAAAAAGAACTTCATTCCACATGGCCAGGAACAACAGCATATCGTGGAGAATGTCAGTCCAAGGGGATGTCTGTATATGTGGGGTCATATTTGGGTAATAGAATTATGAGCTAGCTTAGATGGGCTAAGTTTGCACAATTCAGGCCAAGGCTTCTTAAGATCAACATGGTGTCTGTGTGTCTTTATTTATAATGGTGGGTTAAGAATTAACAGCCACTGGAACCAATTAACAATAATATAAATATTAGTTAAATAGTTTAATTAGCCATATTTCTTTCTACAAATGGAACCCAGCATAATTTAATTAAATTTTTTTACATGTCTTAGTACCCATCTCCAAGGCTGTAATTTCTCATTCCCTTGGCTAAGTGATGAGATCTCACCCCATAACTTATTTCTTGATTTTATTGAGACAACTGTCAATGGCAGCTAGCTGTACAAAGATTTCTGTGATTCCAGTAACAAAGACAGATCAGAGCCAGCTGTACACACTTATGTTGAAGACTGTAGCTTTCTTCAATCACAATTAATATGCAACTGTGTGAAAAAATGTCTTCTTCCCTGGGGGCATTTCCTGATCTTTAACTTTGATATTGGTCTAGTGAGACCAACTACAGGGACCTTGAAATATTGACATGTCTTGGCTCATAAAACACTCTTGGTAATATTTGTTGGAACTGAGAATGGAAATGAGATGGACAGGTCCCAAGTCACAGAGTCTCTGTTATTAAATGGAGACTAGCATGACCTCAGAAGATAAGGGCAATTCTTAATACCTCCTACAAGGAAGAGATGAATGAAGAGCCTGCTGTGTGAGCTGCCCTAAGCTTTCAAGCTTCACTAAGAAAGATGAGAAAGGGAATTGAGTAACTCTCATGAACATGAAAGAGAACAAGAATACGAGTAGACTGGTGGGATTGTCTCTCAGGGCTGCAAATCAACTGAGACAGCACATGGATAAGAACTCAGGCTGTAGATAATAACATGTGGTCCAACCCTTGGCTTTGCCACTATTAGCTGGGAAATGCACTTCTGGCTTCCAGCATGTGAGAGTATCTGTGTTGCTCATGTATCCTACCTTCAGCCTTTTCTCTGAGACTGTCCTCTAGGCCTATCCCTTCTGGCCAGCCTCACCCCCACAGAGTGCTATTTCTTACCCAAAGCCTTCTATTCATAGTCATGTATACTTAGTTCTTATCTTAAAATTTCTCACTTCTATGTAGGTTTGTCAAGGACTGCAGAGATGGCTAGGCTAGGCTCATAATCAAATTTTGTTCTAATTTTTTTTCAAAATTGTAAAATTCCGAGGAAGCACAGGACCTGTGTTGACTTTGTACTAATTCTTTTTTCTTCACAGCTGTTGAGAACAATGTTGTATTTCAGTGTTGATTGGTTTGTATTCACAATACCTAAAAGTGTCTATGGTGTCTTGAATTCCTCCCATGCACTAACTACTACTCTACTAAATATTTATATGCATTGTCTCATTGAGCCTTTACAATTACTATAAAATAAAGATTAGTATTTTTATATTTTACGGATATATAATATCCATAGAAACAATAATAAACAACTGGGGCTTAGAAAAATAAGATAACCTGTTTAGATTCATCTAACTACTAGCAAGTCAAGTTGATGCAAGCTCCAGTCTGTGGCCCTATTGTCTTACATTGCAGTGATAGTCACAAAATCTCTCTACAG
This sequence comes from Lophiomys imhausi, assembly GCA_907164525.1. Taxonomy (NCBI): domain Eukaryota; kingdom Metazoa; phylum Chordata; class Mammalia; order Rodentia; family Muridae; genus Lophiomys; species Lophiomys imhausi. The sequence continues at coordinate 1,477,349 of CAJQZJ010034032.1, forward strand.
TACAGCAAGGTGCAGGGAAGAAGGCAAGGTAGCTTCTCTGAGAGCATATCAGATACACCACCTTCTCCCTTTATACGTGATACTGACTGGGTGATTCTCACATCCTCACATTATTTTATATCGTTTTATATTTATATTGTATAATACTCTAGAATTCTATAATAATATATACAATTTAATAGAAATGTATATTTTTATTAAAATATGTATTATTTAAAACAGGTATATATACAATTAAAGCATATATATATATGCTCTATATGTATGTGTGTGTGTATATATATATATATATATATATATATATATATATATAATTTTAAAACAGGAAGCTTAGGACTGAAAGGCTGGCGAGAGTCATACACAGCCCCCAAAGAGTAAGAAACATAAAGAACAACTTATCCATTTCATCTGCAGACCAAAGTTTGGAGGGAAATACTGCACCGGAGCAAGAAAACGCTATCGCTTATGCAACGTCTACCCATGCCGCACAGACACGCCAACTTTCCGTCAGATGCAGTGCAGTGAATTTGACACGGTCCCTTACAAAAATGAGTTTTATCGCTGGTTCCCAGTGTTTAACCCAGGTAAGGGACCTTAAATGTGAATCTCAGATCTGCAGTTTCTCTGAAGCCCTGAGAAGGTCAACAGAAACAACTGTACCATCAGGGTCCTCAATTGTAGAAGACAGTAGCACCGACTGACTCGGGCTGATCATTAAATGTTGAAGGCTGAATATCTCCAGAATACCTACCATGTGGGAGATGAACATGGCATGCTTCAAACATGGTGGCTGGTTTGCAATAAGTGGGACGTGTAGGAATTTAGATACTCAGTAGACATTCAGAACAGGTGGGGTGAGAGTAACTTCAAAGAGGCCTTCCAACGAAGCAGCTGAAGAGTTCATGTGTACTAGAGCTTTCTAGGAAGGAAAGAAAAAGGAAGACATTTTAAAAAGTCAGTCCATATGGAGGAGAACAGTTCAAAAAAGACCAGATGGTAGGTGTGCCTTCCTCAGAAATTAATGCTGGGCCTGAGGTCACCAGTTTCTATGTGCAGCATGGCACAGCAAGGTTAACAAGTAAAATCAAAGATCTAAAGAATGGAGGCACACCTGAGCTGGAGGATGTAGCTACGGCTTTGGCCACGCTTCAGGTACAGTTCTACAATCTCTCCTGAGAACAAGGCCAGTGGTCCTTTGTCATCTCTACACTAATCATTGTTATTTGAACAAGGAACTAAGCAAAAAAAAAAGGTTTTCCCTAACTTAAGGGCATCTGAGGCAATGGAGTAAAAAGAACAGTTAATCTGTTACATAATTATTAGGTCCTTGACATTCCAATGTGCTGAGACTCAAGAGTCACAGATGCAAGGAATTCACAGTTGGCTGCTAGAACAATTATAGACAAAGCAAGTGGAAATAAAAACTCTACAGAGATTTGCCCGCTTTGAGTCTTCAGAGTGTCCTTAGAGCTATCATTTTCCCTTGTCCTCAGTTCTTGCTGGATGGGAACACAACTGAGACATTTGATTATGTAACCAGTGACAAAGTGCAGCTAGTCAGTGCCACCCATGTCTATGTTCTGCATAGTTTGTGCTGTGTGGACACCATCTGGGGCACTGATTTTATGGGCTAAATGAGCAGCTTCTAGGACTAACAAACCAAACAGCTCCACTGGTGTGATGTTTGTATCCCATCCCTCCCCCACTGTAGAACTGGACTTAAATATACTGAATGCTGATGGCTCAAATAACTTGACTTGGAATAAAAAGGGTTGATTCAACTTGACTTTTCATTGATCTATGAGCAATTACCATGTGTCTTCCTTTTGCTTAGTATGGTTGTAGGGACTAAATAGAGTCATCTGAGCTTTCATATGCTTGGGAGTGATTGGTTTGCATTTATCACTGGAATTGAGTATGCTGATGGCTGAACTACCTGCTTATCTGGGATCAAAGCACCAAACCCCTAGGCTAGTGGTTTTCCCACATTTCTTGTGACCCACCCACTCATCTGAATAGCTGCTGTCTCCCTTGACCCTTGTAAAATGCATCAAAACTTTTCCTCCTCTTAAACACTTCATCCTTGATTTCAAGTTTCATATTTCAACTTCTGATGTTCACTTCTTAAGATTATTACCCCCAAATGCTGAGCTGTCCTGTTTTAGCAGGATCAAATATGCAACCTTCAATTCAATAATTAGCATGTAGCTACCTGAACCTTTTGGGAGAGCAGATGAATCACACAGTGTAAGGCTAAGATCATCTATTAAAAACAAGATTTTATTTATTTATTTATCTATCTATCTATCTATTTATTTATTTATTTATTCATTCATTCATTCATTCATTATATCTAACAATCACTTTCAGGATCATTGCCAAAAAGTATTGAGTGATTTCGTTTCTGCAGAACTGAGAGTGCAAATGTTGGTTCAGTAAATCACTCAGTCACCCAAGCTTGCTGGTAAGGCTAATCAGACAGTATGAGGGCAAGTGTTCACCAATAAATGGTTTTAGTGCTTCCACTCATCCAAATTATAAATTCTCTTGAAAGCTAGAGGGACACATCACATGACCCAGACAAAAGGATGCAGCAGAGCAGGTGAATAAATGTGAGACAATGAAATATTCCGCACTGGGGGATTTAGAATATGGAAGGTTGACATCTGGGTCAGTGAATCTCTGCACGTGATGATTAGTGAGAAAGAAGACCATGCACTATCACCCTTACCTCCTTATTTAGAACACCATGTCACAGGGTAATAATATCTACAGACTCCCTCAAAGTACCAAGAAAGAGAGGCTGGAAAAGATGGTATCAGGGACACACAGAACTTTTGAGTCAGCCTTATAAATTGTTTAAGGGGCACTAAACTTCCATTTATGTTGCCTTCTTCAAATAGGGTTCTCTCTAGTCTCAAGTATATATAAACTCTCAAAGGATAAAAGCAGTTGGTCTAGTGAAAGTGGAAAGAATATTAGAGCGGGGAAGGTTACACTGGGAAAACAGCAGGGGTAACAAGTGTAGTGGAGAGGAAAATCTACCAAGACATACTTTGTTTGAAAAAGACATAATGGTATCTAATACATCCTATCATAATTTTAAAGATAAGGAAAAAACAGTGGTTGGTCTATGTGCCACCTGCTACTATTTTTGTCACAAATATCTATGGATACATTTGAGATTTCACAAACTACACATTTATACTAAACAGACATCTGTGTTTTGTGTGTCCAACAAACTTCATGTATGCTTGTTTGGTCTAATATTAAAGGGAATTCAGAATGGAGGGAAGTTTTGAAATAAGGGCTTCTCATCATGGAGATATGTTGTGATTATCATGAAATAAAGGAAAGTATTCAAGTGCTATGGTTTCAGAGCTAAGACATTATTTTATAAACTATAAATATTCCCAATCAAATGAAAGACAAATACTTTCTTGTTATATCATCACGTGTAATCTATTCTCAAGAAGTAACCGTTGTTAATAACACATTTTTATTTGCACAAGAATAGATTGTGCTTGCCGATTCTACAACTTTCTTGATTCACTAAAAGTAGATGGTGTAATAAAAGGTCACATAATCCTCTCAGTTAAGTGCACAGCATCCCATTATAGAAATGTAACTTAGTTACCTTGTACATTTCTCTCTGGATAAGAATTCCACTCTGTATGAATGTTCTTGACTTCTCTCACCAAGGGTTCTCTCACCAATATTTATTTTTGTGGCTGCCTGAGTTAATAATGTCTCGTGATTAAAATGACATTCTGTGTTAATCCATACAGAAGATTTTCACTAACAATATTGATCATGCTGCAACATTCAATTGGCAAAGATGAATCAGAAGTCTTTTGCAGTGATAATGTTCAATAGTAATCATTCTCTGGGAGCAGTAAATGCTTTAATGCTTACAGCCACACTATTCTTCCAACAGCCTCTGTACAGACGAAACTCTAAAAACTTTGAGCTGGGAATAAAATTTGGATCATAATGGTTCAAATTCCAGTGCTATGTGAAGAAGAATCCCCAAGCCTGAACTTCCTTCTGTGTATTATTGGGCATATACTCCTTCCCATCCTCTATTGCCTGGCAGTAGCTGATCAACAAGAAACCTGCTCTTGAGGACACTGCCCACCCACAGCCTTAGGACTGTAAACAGAAGAACTCTGTGATTAAGACACAACCAGAATATCACTGAATGAAGGTCCACAGTTATAGTAAAAGAAAATTAGGGAGACCCCTGCTGTCTGAACAAGATCTGTTTTCCATATGCTAATTGGACAAGCCACCCATTATTTAGAAAAAATAAAAACAAAGTATAAATTTAATGCAACCTTGGTTAATGATGAATAATCTGAAGACAGATTTTGTGTTTGTTTGTTTGTTTGTAATGAGAACTAAACAGCAATTACAAGTCTCTTGACTATCTGAAGAAATTGGAATGAAAAGCACAGAACATCAAGGCTACTTTTAATGAACTTCAGAAATCCTTAAGCTAATGATGAGGATATGGAAATGATAATCATTTGTTGAGGCCTGGAAAGATTAACTCATTTTCTCATGGTGATATCAGATTCTTATGAACTAAAACTCTTTCATCTGTTCTCTGTAGACATTATTAGTTCAGGATCTAGTATTTTCTCCATATATCTAACCCCCCCATAAGATTCTTTATATTAAATTCAGAGTCCAGTTGGTGCGTTACTGAGTTTGTGTAATAGTACAAAGAGTGGACCCATTAAAGATCACATCAAAGACATTTGTCTGGAATTAAAAGACATTTAAGTGACTCACTGAAGGGGATGGGACTTTGGACCATAAACTGAATCAATCTGATGGATTAGCATTGTCATTCATACTAGGAGAGCACTAGATTTACACCTCCTACACCTAAATCTCTAAACCTTGATATAGATAATAAAGTAATAATTGCACAGGATGACTGATTATAAAAGGAGATAACCCTAATAAAGCAAAACAAAGTCTAGAAATAATGTTTAATAAAGTATTACCTACTAATTTTAGCAAGCCAAATTTATTTTAATTTACCATGTAAGAAAGACTAGCAAAAGTCTCTTTGCATAGTTATATTTTTCAGGAAGTGTGTTAAGGATCACAGACCCAAAAACCTACAACAAGCATTGAGACGTCACTGCTCAGGAACTTGGTGTAGTACTTAACATTGGATGGAGGGTTACTCACTACAAAAACTCAGTTGTATGTCTGTTGGACTAAGTACCTCCTTAAATCTTTCATACTCCTTCTCAGCCTGACTCTTCCCAGCAGCTTTGAAGTAGACAAGCATTCTGTTTTGCTTGAGATAGGTTCTTACCAAGTAGCCTTGGCTGTCCTGTAACTCACTATGCAGACTAGCCTGGCCTCTAACTCAGAGATCCATCTGCTTCTGCTTCCTGAGAACTGGGATTAAAGGTGTTTACCAGCATACCTGGCAGTACGTAATTGTGTTTAAAGTAAATCTCTAATTATTCAGGAACACTTTCCTTTTCTGCATGTGTCCATATACAAAATCCTGAGTCTGCTTCCTCAAAGTCAAATCAGTCTCTTAGTAAGTGGTTCATCTTGAATTTATGAATGGACGTTCTCATCCCTGAGAAAGCGTGATTACTTCCAGGCTGCCCCTGCATGCTTCTCCAGTTAGTCTCACTGCCATGAAAGGAAACTGACAGCAATCCCAGTTTATTTTTACCCTCCATCTTCTTATCCTGTCTACTATCCTTGTGCACAATAATCTTTTTGACGTGTTCTGACTTGGTCCATCTTCTCAGGCAATTATGAAATCAGCTGATATTCTTAATTTACACATCCTCTTCATTTAAGCTTTATAAGTATGTAGCTGACATCCTTCTCCAGTTTGTCCAAAGCACTTAGTATTTAGTGTTCAGAGTCTTTGCTCCTGGGTGGGCTTGCTTGAGTTTTACACTTTTACTTTTGACACACTGTGATGACATCCTTAAACCATCACGCTTAGTGGTGGGCACCTTAGGTGTCCATTTGATGTTCATCCATTCAGGGGAAGGCTGGTTCCAGCATCAAGAGGCCAACTTCTCTGCCCATAACACACAGATCTAGGAGAGCTTCTCAAAGGGATCTCTGAAGAAGACATTCTCAAGTTCTCACCTAAAGTAAAGTATGGGCTTGGAGTATAGCTTCATTGTCGAGTGCTTGCCTAGCATGTGGGGGGACAATGAATTCAGTTTCCAATAAAATATAATACTCAACAAAAATCTACTTTACATACAAACCACTAAAAAGTTTTGAGACAGATAAGCTTTAAAAGTCATTTATCTTTCTGAGAATCATGTATGTAGATATAGATGGATGTATTTTATTAAGCAGTCCTATCTTCATTCCCAAGACAGTGAAAAATTGAACCTCAGAATGACTTCCAAGTGGGTAGAGGGTTGGGCTTCTGTGACAATCGGACTGGGTTTCAACTTGGCAAAATCTCATACTTTTTCTTTCTATGTACTTATCGACTTGTATCTAAGCACTTTTTGGAGTTGTGGAAAATACAGCTCTCATTAGGGTGTGTGTTAAGATGCTGGTGATGATGTTCATGTAATGGGAAGGGATTATTTTCACCCTGGAAGTCAGCTTGCCTTGCTATGGAGAGCAAGCATCATGGTTGCTTGGATCCTGCATTATCTATTATCATTATTGATTTCCTAGTTTAACACTAAATGCCCTAGGATTTGTTATTTTTAGGTGCACAGTTCAGTGTAGGTTTGAAAGGTCTGCTCATTTACAACAAACAGTGTATAGTATTTTCAACCAATCTCACAAATGTAATTAATTATAAAAGTTTTTATAGACAAAAAGAGGAACAAAAATGCCTGTATTTTAGCATATATCTCAGAATGGCAAAAGATGGGTTTTTAAGTGGTACTTGTGGGTTGAGTGCACAGGAATCCCAGGGAAGGGTCTGAGCTACAGAATTAACTCACAGGAACTTATCTTTTTCTCACTTCAGCACATCCTTGTGAGCTGTACTGCAGACCCATAGATGAACAGTTTTCTGAGAGAATGCTGGATGCCGTCATCGATGGCACGCCTTGCTTTGAAGGTGGCAGCAGCAGAAATGTCTGTATTAATGGCATATGTAAGGTATTGGGTATGTTTCCGTAATCTACAACTTTGAAAAGTGGTAGTTTTTTTTAATTTATGAAGCTAGATGTTCTAAATTTAAACTTTTATGGCATTTAACTTGTTTCTAGTATTTTTAATTAATAAATGGTCAGACACTTAAGAAGATAAGGTCTCTCAGCATTTGCTAAAGTAACAGTTTGATCTGAATAACTTTTTTCTAGCTGATATTTTATTTCTTGATTTGCTAATGGTCACAATGATATTATTTTATACCCTGAGCAGAGTCAAACTGAAGAGTCCAATTGAAGGAGGCATTATAGAAAAAGGCAACCTAGACTACTTCAAAAATATTATGTTTGAAAAAAGCTTACCATAACGAAGGTTCTATAGAGCTTCTCCATTGTCACCATATATGTCTCAGAAGGAGAGGGCATGACAGGCAGTGACAATACAGGCTTTTGATTTTAAGTATTTTCTATATTCACCCTGTCTATCAACTCAATCTTGTGCTATTCAGGTCTGATTTGTTAATGTTATGAAGGGTAAAACTTTTAAAAATACTTTCTGCTGCTTATGTTTAATTTCTAAAGGAATGGATAAATAAGCCTTGTGACCCAAAGGCCAAAAATAAATCTGTTTAAAGAGAAGGTGCCTTTAGTCAATTAAAGGAAAGTGGTACTATGAAACCTAATGTACTATTAATAAAACAATTCTTTAATCCTAGTGTTCAGGACTATGAACTCATCCAACATCATCATTTACCAGCTATTATCATCTTGAACATCTTTCTGTAAGACTCAGCTTTATGTCAGAAAAGTACACTGCTATTTTTCTCACTTTTATTATTTCTTTGAAAATCCCATACAATGGACATTGGTCATATTCACCTTCCTCCAAAATCCAACTCTCAATTCCTTACCTACTCAACTTTGTATCTTGTTTTCCCATCAGGTATAGTTTCTGTTGTCCTTGTAGTCTTGGACATGTGATCTTCCCCCTAGAGTGTGATCAGCCTACCAGGGGCCACACCCTTAAGGAAAATTGATTCTCCTTATTCTATCACCTCTCAGTTGCCCCAATGGGATTTTTGTCTGGCTTGGGCTTGTGCAGGTCTTATGTGTGCTATCACAGGTGCTTCCAGGTCTTGGGTGCAATTGCCTTGCTCTGTCTGGAAATCATCATTTCCTTATAGACGTCTGCTGCCTCTAACTCTTACAATCATTATGTCCCGTCTTCTGCAGTGATCCCTGAGCCTTGGGAGGAGGGAGTGTGATATGGACATTTCATATCATTTAGGGCTATGCACTTTACAATCTCTCATTCTTTACAAGCTATCCAGATGTAATCTTCTCCATTAATTACCATCTACTGTAAAAAGAAGCTTCTCTGATGTGGGCTGAGGGATACACTAATCTATGGGTGTATTATTATCAGGAATCCATTTCATACTATGGCCATTTGATAGAATAATAGTAGCAGGGTCTCTTTTTAGGGCTCATGATCTGCCTATCCACAGTTTCTTAACCTAATATCAGTGTCAGGTAAGAGCTTCAACTTGTGGAGCAGGCCTCACATCCTATCAGAAAGTGTTTGGTTACTCTCATGGTATTTGTACCACTATTGCCCCAGTGGGCATGTTTTTCAGGCCAGTTAACTCACAGGGTTCACATATGGGTAAGATTGATGGTTACTTTTTTCAAATAGTAGTGTGATAGCACTTTAAAACACTATGAAAACTACCCACTGGAGAAGAAGGTTTTAGCTAAGTACCAGCTTTGTGTCTCCGTGTTCTATGATTCAAATACATGGTATCTTTAGCAGTATGGTCTTATGCTCAAGTTTTTGAGGGTACCAAGAAGAGACTTGGCAATAGTTTGTAATGTTTGAAAGATCTATGGGAATTTATTGGCCAACAATTCTAAAGGAGATAAGCCATTCCTGATACTGGACCTTTTATTTGTCAGCCTCTGATAACTAGTAGTGGAATTGTTGCCCCATTATTGGGTAATTCCCTTTTAACTCCTTTCATATATGTATACATTTATTTTCAGAGGCATCTATAGTAGTAGTCTCCTTATTATTTATTCAAAGTGTCTTTAGTGTTAGTTTTTGCTCCTTGTATTCCCTACTTCACATGCCTCTTCATCCTCCACCCATTTTACCCTTTCTGTTCATTAGTCCCTTTTAGCTCTTCACACCGCTGGATTCTATCTTCTACCTCTCCTCTTTTGAAATCCACCTCCTATGGCTTCTCACTAATTTCCTGACTTCTACAGAGATTCTAAGCAAAATATACATATCAGAAGATTCAAAACTAACACCCATAAATGAGAAAAGCCATGCAATGTTTGCCTTTCTTAGTCTGTGCTGCTCATAATGATTATTTCCTGCTCCATCCACTTGTCAGAAAATTTCATAATTTTTTTGTTTTTCTCAACAGCTCAACAGTATTCAATTGTATAAACATACCACACTTCAGAGAGATCTCAAAAGATCAAATATAAAAGGCTAAGAAACATTTCTTAAATGTTAACATCTTTAGCTACCAGAGAAACACAAACAAAAACTACTTTGATATTTTATCTTATCCCAATCAGAAGGTCTAAGATGTAAAGAAGAAAAAGGGAACAAAAACCTAATAAAAGTAAAAGACACTGATGGTTGGATGGTATGGACATGGTAAAAAGGGAATAGTTACTGACATTGGTGGGGATGCAAACTGCTGTATCCCTTTGAAAATCAATGTGGAGTTTCCTTAAAACATAAGAAATAGATCTACCACATGATTCAGCTGAACAACTCTTGGGCATAAACCCAAAGAACTCTACATAGATCACCCATGCTCATTGTTTCTCTATTCACAACAGCCAGGAAATGGCAACCGCCTAGATGTCCAACAACTAATGAATGCATAATGAAAATGAGGGTAGTATATTATGTGTATGTGTAAACTTTTTCAAAGAATAAATTAAAATGTCATATTTTTAATATTAGGATTTTAATAGATCTATGTAATAGGGGTTACCAAATACATCTTATATGAGCATATTCCCTAAGCTGTTAACAGAAGTGCTGACATACACAATAAACTCAATATATTTTGTTTTTCAAAAATTTAGAACAATGTTTCCAACTGATCAGAATGCAAAGCTCTTACATAAATGTTTAGTGTCTCAAGAATGTGCATTTTCTTCCTTAAAATTGTTTTTGTATTTATCTGAATGGAGAGAAAAACCACAGGAAGCAAGATAGTGATTTCCAGGTTTCAGTGAACTAATAAGAAACTATGACTAGGGTGGGAGAGATGGCTCAGCGGTTAAGAGCACTGGCTGAGCTTCCAAAGGACCTGGGTTCAAATCCCGGCACCCAGCTGGCCACTCAAAACTGTCTTTAGTGGCCAGGCATGGTGGTGCATGCCTTTAATCCTAGCACTTCGGAGGCAGGGGCAGGTAGATATCTGTGAGTTCAAGGCAGCCTGGTCTACAGAGTGAGTTCTATACAGAGAAACCCTTTCTTGAAAGAACTAAAAAAAAAAAAAAAAAAAAAGACACGATCAAACTCTAACTTAATTAAAAGCATTCAACCAAAAATTTCCATTAAACAAATTAGGTTTCATGGCAGCTACAAAGACCCCAAAATATGTATTTTGTATTAGGTCAATTTAAATAATTCAGGACCAAATGACTCTAACTGTCTCTAGAGAAAAAAAAAAGTCTGGTTAGCATAGATATCCTGGCATCAGGGCAGTTTTTTAAAATGACTTATTTCTGAGCTTTATCTCAGACCTGCTAACTCAGAATATCGTGGTAGAGGCACTGATACAGTAAAAGATTCCAACCTGACTTTTAGACCTGAGTAAGTTTGTATGTATAAATATACCATTTTATTTTCCATATGAAAACCGGGAGTCTTGGTGGTCTCTGCTGAAATCAATGAAATGAATATAACACAATATACCACTTTCTTTCAGTTGACTCTCTTCTCTTTCTAGATGTCAGCTGAGGGCTTTTTAAGAGCTATCACTGCCAACTTTCTGTACATCCACACTAAGTTTTTATGCTCAAAAAATTATGTCAAATAAAATATACATGATAGCCTATATATAATTTATCCTCCCAAGGTCTAGGTTGTAGGAATATTTTTAACATTATTAGACTCCTTATTATATTGTTACAGTCTCTGAATTAGCTAAAAGACTAAAAGTTTCAGATTCAAAATGTAAGCCCTTGATTCTTCTATAGCAGAAAACAACAAATCACCATTTCAAAATTAACTTTCCCACCAAAACATCTGGGTTCAAATTCTAGCTCTGGGAGTCCAGATCAAACTAGTCATTCAGGACAACTTGGCTACAATGTTGCTGGAGATTCTGGCAAAGAGTCATAAAGACTGTTCTGGAAGCTTTCAAAGTGTCAGTGTCCTCAAATCCCACTGAAGTGTTCATTAGAGGTATCTCCTGAAAGTGTCTTGACTGATAGTGTAAATTAACCTTGAGAGGGAGCTTGGGATGCCCTGAGAAGTGCAGAAGGGAGAAGTAGCACAGTGAGCCTGGAGGAGCAGCCATGAGTGTGGTGAGGATCATGGATCGCACAGTAAGGGTTTGGTTTTACATTTACAGCAATGGTGAGCTATCTATCAAAGAGCTAAGGTTTGGCTCATGACATGAGAGCTCAGTTATGGCTGGGGAAACATTTAGCTTCTCTGAGCTAGTTTCTACAAGTTAAACAGGAAGAATAAAAATTATGGAGTAGGGCTATCATAAACTACTTCCTACAAGCTTCATGACTTAAGACAAAAGAAAAAGGTACAGTCTTAGGATTCCAGAAGTTAGAAGTCTGAAATCAAGGGTGGACATGGCCAGGTTCCCTCTAAAGGCTTTAGAGAGGAATCTTTCCTTTGACATCCCTAACTCTTGATGATTATTGACAGTCCATGTGAGTTCTAACTTATAGCTACCTCATTCTCCTTTCTGTCTCCATCTTTATTAGAACAGTCTTCACTCCATGTGTCTGTGTCTGCAAAATTCCACACCAAGGAGCCAGTTATTGGGTTTAGTGTCACTGTAATCCCGTATGACCCCTTTCTCTTTTGATTACATCAGCCATGATATTCTCTCCTCCATATGATAACATTCACATGCACTAGAGATAAACATTTCAGCAAGTGTGATGGGGAAATCACTGAATCTTCAGCAAGAACCAACCGTGAAAAATTAAGGCAAGGAAAGCCTTATGCTATTGTCCTTAAGCAACAATATCATTTACCTGTTCTCTTCCACTAAGTGTAACTCTGGCCTAACTTCATACTTAAAGTTTCATTGGCTGGGAACAAAACCACCTTAGAATAAACATCCTTCTCATCTCTACGTTTTCCAAGGACTTTGAGAAAGAATGATGGCATTGAAGGTGGCTTAGGTCATGGTGTCAGTTGATCTTTCAGTTCTCAATTATTTGAGAGTTTGCAAAGCAAAATAATGTTAAGAAAAAGAAAATGGGTAGGTTGCTAGTAGTTGTTAGCATATGGAGGGCTAAGCATCTGGTGAATTAGAGACTTACTCTCCCTGATTAATAATCAGGATCGTATATTCACTTTGCAATTTTTCAGGGCTAAGACTTGATAGAATGGGAAATTCAAGTGGTTCTGATTGGTTTTCAAGAACACTGCACTGCCCACTGGGGTGAATATCCATTCCTAAACGATGGCAACAGAGAAAGGTCATGATGAGGTCACTATGCACTTTTGCTACCACAGCAGAGCCACCTCAGAACATGTTTCCCTGGCTCAGTCCAATCAGCCAAAGAATGAAGGTCACTGGGAATATGATTTATAAAGGTCAGCTTATTAGAGAATGTGCAAGGTTGGCATAAGCGTGTCACCTGCATGAGGGTTGGCATTTTGTTTTATAGCCAATGCAAACAGCTATCTTAAACATTTTTCTTTCCAATGTGACATGTATAATTAAGTTTTGATTGTTCTGAAAATCTCTTAGTGATTTTTGTTCCCCAACTAAGTGATGTTGCAAGAAGTCTTTGCATCAACAAGACAATTGGGGGCGGTTAACCTGAGGATTGGATGTCAGTGAGTTTTCACAAGGCTTAGCTGGCTTAAGCTATAAATCCTCACACCTTTCTACCTTCTGGTAGATTTGAGGTGGATTTAAAATTAGAAAGAAAACTATCTGTGGGAAGAAAACTAATTCTATCTAGGCACAGTTCTTATACCCAACATGAAAGAAAATTAAGAAATATAGCAGAGTTTCCCCCATGTTGTTGTGAAAGAAAGCCCAAAACAGAGAAGCGTATTTGGACTTCACATGTTTCATATATTTTCTACCAAATTAATGGCATGATTTTGGGGTTTTGGTGCTACAGAAATTCCAAAGTCTCATCATACCCCCTTTTTATCCTGGGGATTTTAGAACAATAAAGATTTGACGATCTTAACAAAATAAATGGGAGGCAAAGGAAAGATGATTCAGAAGGGTCACTATACAGAACACAGAATGGACTATATCTAGAGTACAGGAACAAAATTGGGGTTTTTTGTTTGTTTGTTTGTTTGTTGTTGATACTTGTTTTGCAATTTCCACCGGGGTTGTGTATCTGCTAAGTGGTTGAATCACCGTCTTTTCAGCCAAGAACACAGCCACACATACATCCTTGTCTAATGGTATACAAGTCAAGAAAAACTGAGATGAGATGCTAGCTGAATATACATGTTCAACCACAACTGTATATTCTTTTATTTGGAACTCTTAATTACATGAGCACGTATATACCCATCTCATCCAATTAAATGAAAATGTTGTAATACCATAAATATTAATCCTAAATTGCTTTCTGTAATTTTTTGGTTCTTTCTAGAACTAAAAAACAAAACAAAACAAAAAATCCAATAATGTATGATCACTGAAGTATGTCTGAATGCATTCTGTTTTTGAAAGTTCAAAAACTTCTGTCTCTATATCATGGAAGAGAAAATATGGTAATGAGATTTTATATGAATCTGGAGGTGACTTTTTTTTTCAAGGATGGGAACTCTGTGGGCTGCTTACAAGAAATTTTCTCTACTAAGATTATTCTTTGGGGGGAGCAAAGATGGCGGCGACCTACACTGACGCATTCTGAATGCGGGGAAAAAAGAGCCATAAAAAACACAGAGTTACTGGGCACTGTGCAAAAACCGGAGGGGCTAGACCCCCCCCCCTGGGAACACTCACAGATCCCAAGGGACTGTTAAAAGTCCCAGGGCAAGGCTCTCCCCATCTCTCACAGACACGGAGGCCACTAAACCGGGGATTCGGGAACTCCCATTTGGTGAGGCGCCTGGTAAGATCGATCCCAACTTACAGCAGGCAGAATCAGGGTCCACTTGGCCATAGATCGCTGTCCTATTGGGCTCCCCACACATCAGGTTGAACTTATACCCACTTAGAAAAGGTTGCGAGATAATGGAAGCCTTAGGAAGGAACAAACAGGGGGCTCAGCGGGTGGTCCGCAGCCGCTTGTGAAGCGGAGGGCGGGAGGTTCCGAGAGAGCGCAGGAAGCTGGGAACACAAAAGCAGGCAGGAGGGGCCAAATCTCACACACTCACAATAGTGCAGCTGGGGAGGGAGCACGGCTGGCAGGGCCAAATCCCCGCCAGTCCACGGCAGGTCATCTGGGGAGAGAGACAGGCGTGGGTGGGGCCAGGGGTCCGTGCACCCACGGCGGAGCTGCTGGGACGAGATGTGCACTCAGGCAGCCAGAGGATCCGGGGCTTGGGGTACCCACGGGACCCGTGGCGGCGCAGACAGGAAGGGAATCAGGCACAGGGTCCAGCCCTGTGGTGAGAAGACTAGAGAGAAACCAGAAATTGGGACCATAGCTGTATCCTGGAAAATCCAGACATATCAGGTGTGGAGCCAGACCCTGTCAGCCTCCGGGACGACAAACAAAGCACACAGAATCTGTGCCTGGGCAAACAGGCCCATACCATCAGAACCATTACAGGCTGATAACTCAGAGTGCAACATAGAGAAGTCTGAATTGGGAGCAGTGAAACAATCTTGGTCCATTACTCACAACCTGGGAATAGGCTGCACCTGATCACAGTGCCTCTGGCCATTAAAATCACAGTGACCTTGAAATCCCCCTGTAAGCAACGACAGATAGCCAAGTAACTCGTCCCCTGCACCAAATCATCCACTGTGGTTCCAAGCACAGAAAACAGACAGCTAAATGCATCCAATGGCGAAAGGTCAAAAAAAAAAAAAAAAAAGAAATCAAGGAATTATGACTCCAACAAAGCAGAACCACCCTAGCTCATCCAATTCGGATGACCACACACCAACAGAAACACATGAAAACATTGACAATTCTGCAGTATGGAAAGTGATAGAGTCCCTGCAAGAAGAACTTAAATCTATGAAGGAATTCAAAGAAACCACAATTCTACAAATCAAAACAAGGAACAACACCATTAAAGAGCTCCAAGCCAAGGTGACAGAGCTTGAAGAGGAAAAGGAAAAAGCCATGAAAGATTTTCATACAAAAACAAGCAAGCTGGAGAAGGAAATGTACAAAACGAACAAAACCATACAAGACATGAAAATAGAAATAGAAACAATAAAGAAAACACAGTCAGAGTTAAAAGAGGAAGTAGAGAACCAAGGGAAGAGAACAGGAACTACGGATGTGAGTATCAACAATAGGATGCAAGAGATGGAAGACAGGATCTCAGGCATGGAAGATTCAGTGGAAGAAATCAGTACAACATCCAAAGAAAATGAGAAGGCTAAAAAATCTCTCACCCACAACATCCAAGAAATCAAGGACTCAATGAAAAGATGGAACCTAAGAATTATAGGTATAGAGGAAAGAGAAGACTCCCGACTCCAAGGTCCAGGAAATATCTTCAACAAAATCATAGAGGAAAACTTCCCAAACCTGAAAAAAGAGATTCCAATAAAAATCCAAGAGGCATACAGAACACCAAACAGATTAGACCAGAAAAGAAACTCCTCTCGCCACATAATAATTGAAAACCCAAATGTACAGAACAAAGAAAGAATATTAAAAGCTGTAAGAGAAAAAGGTCAAGTCACATACAATGGCAGACCCATCAGAATTACACCTGACTTCTCCCCAGAAACGATAAAAGCTAGAAGGGCCTGGTCAGATATACTACAAGTCCTAAGAGATCATAGATGCCCAGCCAGACTACTTTACCCAGCAAAACTCTCTATCAACATAGATGGAGAAAACAAGATATTCCATGACAAAATTAAATTTAAACAATATCTACCCACAAACCCAGCCCTACAGAAAATCCTAGAAGGAAAATCCCAACCCAGAGAAGAAAACTCCACCCAAGAAAACAAAGGGAATAGAAAACCCATCAGCAACTAAACCAAAAGAGGAACAGAACCACCGCCTATACCAAACTAATGGGAAATAACAACCCCAGGTCACTAATATCCATCAACATCAATGGACTCAACTCCCCAAAAAAAAGACATAGGTTTACAGAGTGGATCCGCAAGCAAGACCCTTCCTTATGCTGTATACAAGAGACACATCTAACTACAAAAGATAGACACTGCCTCAGAGTAAAGGGCTGGGAAAAGGTTTTCCAAGCAAATGGACCCAGGAAGCAAGCTGGAGTAGCCACCCTAATATCAAACAAAACAGACTTCCAACTGAAGTTAATGAAGAAAGACAAAGAAGGGCACTATATACTCATTAAAGGGAATATTCATCAAGAGGAAAT
>CAJQZJ010034033.1:0-12034 GCA_907164525.1 Lophiomys imhausi
CATCTGGAGGTATCACCATCCCAGATTTCAAGCTGTACTACAGAGCAATAATAATAAAAACAGCATGGTACTGGTGTAGAAACAGACCAGTGGATCAATGGAATCGAATTGAAGACCCAAACATGGACTCACACACCTATGGCCAACTAATCTTTGACAAAGAAGCCAAAACTGCACAATGGAAGAAGGACAGCATCTTCAACAAATGGTGCTGGTCCAACTGTATGTCCATTTGTAAAAGAATGAAATTAGACCCATACTTATCACCTTGTACAAAACTTAAGTCCAAGTGGATAAAAGACCTTAACATAAGGCCGGTCACACTAAATCTACTAGAAGAAAAAGTGGGAGAAACCCTCGTACTCATTGTCACAGGCGACAACTTCGTGAACAGAACACCAACAGCTCAGGACTTGAGATCAACAATCAATAAATGGGACCTCATGAAACTGGAAAGCTTCTGTAAGGCAAAAGACACTGTCATTTGAACAAAACGACTGCCTACAGATTGGGAAAAGATCTTCAACAACCCCACATCTGATAGAGGGCTATTATCTAAAATCTACAAAGAACTCAAGAAACTAAGTGCCAAGAAACCAAATAATCCAATCAAAAAATGGGAGACGGAGCTAAATAGAGAATTCACAAAGGAGGAATCCCTAATGGCCGGGAGTCACCTGAAGAAATGCTCAACATCCTTAATCATCAGAGAAATGCAACTCAAGACGACCCTGAGATTCCATCTCACACCTGTCAGAATGGCTAAGATAAAGAGCTCAAATGACAGCACATGCTGGCGAGGGTGTGCAGAAAGGGGAACCCTACTCCATTGCTGGTGGGAGTGCAGGCTTGTGCAATCACTATGGAGGTCTGTATGGAGATATCTTAGACACCTTGGAATAACTTTGCCTCAGGACCCAACCATACCACTTCTGGGTATACACCCAAAGGATACCTCATGGAGACATAGGGAAGTCTCCTCATCTATGTTCATAGCAGCCTTATTTGTAATAGCTAGAAATTGGAAACAACCCAGATGTCCCTCAACTGAAGAATGGATTAAAAAAACTGTGGAACATCTATACAATGGAATATTACTCAGCTATAAGAAACAATGAAATCATGCAATTTGCAACCAAATGGATGGATCTAGAGAAGCTCATCATGAGTGAGCTAACCCAGACTCAGAAGGATGCAAAAGGCATCTATTCACTTATAGTAGGATTTTAGCTATATCGTACAGGATACCTGTACTACAACCAACACACCAAAAGGAACATGGACATAAACTTTTTTTTTCATTTCTTTTTCTTTTTCCTTTTCCTTTTTTTTCTCTTTCTTTTTCCTCTCTTTTTTTGTTGTTGTTCTTTGTTTTTGTGGGTTTGTGTGTCTGTTGGTCTTTTTTTTTTAGTTTTCCCCCCGTAGCAAGGAGACACCTTTCACTGGCAGTACTCCCCCGGTGTATGAAGAGGCTCTCAGCCCTCATATGACTCCTGATCTGTGGTGAGAAACTGGTATGCAGGGACACTCCACCCCAGAGGATCAAGACGGAAGGGTCAGGTGGTAGAGCATGGGAGGGTGGGGCTGGGAAGCGGGAAGGGAGGACAATATGTTAAGGATGTAACCTGTAGCAACAAACAAATTTATTAATTAAAAAAAAGCAGGTAAAAACGTTAAAACACTGTAAATAAAATAAAGGATACAGCCGTTCAACCTGGTTCTATAAACCTCCAAGTGTTGAAAAAACGTAGAGCTAAGGTAAAATACAAGAGAAATGTGGTGTTATCCCATGCCTTTAACTACTATGACAGTCTATCACAGATATTCTCTAAGCTACTCAGTAATCAAGTAGTTAAGAGACAAGCAACATTTGCTTATCTAAATACAAGAGATAGATAGGGCATCTTCAAAAACCCCAAGAGATCTGCAGAATATGGCATTCAAAGATGTGGTCTTAAATTAAGATTTTTTTTTGATACCGTGACATATCAGCTCCTGACAGCACCCCCTATTCTACTCCAAGTAGAAGATAAGCATCGAAGAATCTCCAGTGTGAGATGGCTGAATTAGTGGCAAGCCTATCTCTTGGCATGTAAAAACTCCTTGCTTCAACTGCAGACAGACTGCTGTCCAAAAAGGACAAAACTTGGTAGCAGGGAAGTCGACAGCCTAGCTCTGCCAAGACAGCGTAGGTTAGTCCTTCACAATCCCTGCTCTACAATAAATGTCTGTCAGAGAAACAGGACCAAAAGGCTGAAGACTGATGCTGGAATGTATGGAGAGAAAATGGGAACTGTCCAGGTAGTCACTGGTTTGTCATTTCTCAGTATTGGAAGCTGCAGGCCCTGCACTTCCTATATAATCAGATATATTTATCCTTCTCAGCTCTCTGAGGTGGTTGAAGAATAGACAGCTTGAGTCTCATAGCTAAATCTTGAGTTGTTTAGGAATCAAGAGGGCGTTCTAGATCTAAGAAGATGGTTATAATAGTGATGCAAGTTAGTATGAAAGCTAAGTCAGTTATAGAACTTTAAACTCATGGAGATGGTTAGAAGGTAGAAGGTTAAAGTCAGGGGCCAAATATGTATGAACTGGACATTGGGAAGTTATACTGGGCCATTTAACTCTCATAAATGTGGCATATTTAATTCTGCTGTTTTGTATAGAATTTACTGTTATAAGAGAAAGAACCATTTGTTGGATTGAAAAGGGAAGCTGTTGGGGGGGGGAGAGGGTGGAAGGGTGGGACAGGAAGGGGGAATAGGGAAGGGTTTGTGACTGAGATGTAACTTGAAGAAAAAAAAATAAAGTACTTATATATATATAAAAAAGAAAAGTCCCTGGATCAGAATTGCAAAGATGGAAAGCAGTAGCCATATAAAGGGCCTGAAGCAGCAAGTATATGGCAATAGTTCAATTGCTTACAAATCAGAAAACAAAAGGAAACCTGAGGAGTTGAGGAAAGATTGAAGCAAGCAGACTAAGAGTAAGAGGGCAGACTGACTCACATAGAACCATTAGATCAGCTTCCTTCATCCCAGTGCTACATCTTAAAATGTAAAGTGTATTTACTTTTGCCTCTGAGTTCTTATTTTCAGAAATAATTCCTGAAAAATAAAAAAAGCACAGAAAATAAAGAGCTCTTATAATGTTCATAAACAGGAACTATTTATAGCCCCACCAAATTAAATTATTTGAAAACAGGAGGATGCACATGTTTCTTATTGATATCCCTCTTTCCTTGTAAGTAGAAAGTATGAAAGCAACAAATGCTTGACTAAAAATGACAAAATGAGGTTGTTGAGCATATTCCTTCATGATTTTTTCCAAATGTATGTACCTCTGAATTGACAAGCCTCTGTTCCCCTGTGAACACAAGATCACGATTCCTAGCTTATCAGCATTATCTTACACATACCAGCCAAGGTGGCCTCTCCATGCCTTGAGAAAACTGTACAGCAGTAGTCTGATGGACATTTGTGGCAATGCTGGTTAAAAATGTAAAGATTTAATTTTACTTCTGTTTGAGTGTTTGGTGTGTGTGTGTGTGTGTGTGTTAGTGTGTGCACCATACATGTGTCATAGAGGCCAGAAGAAGGCATCAGATCCTCTACAACTGGGGTTACAGGCAATTATGGGCTTCCCCTGTGTGGGCACTGGGAATTAAACTCAAGTCCTCTGGAAGAGCCCAAGTGCTCTTACTACTGAGTCATCTCTCTAGCCCAGGCACTTGAAGTTTTTTTTTTTTTTTTTGGTTTTGGTTTTTCGAGACAGGGTTTCTCTGAATATCTCTGGCTGTCCTGGACTCGCTTTGTAGACCAGGCTGGCCTCGAACTCACAAAGATCCGCCTGCCTCTGCCTCCCAAGTGCTGGGATTAAAGGCGTGCGCCACCACCGCCCGGCT
The DNA here is from genome assembly GCA_907164525.1 of Lophiomys imhausi. NCBI lineage: Eukaryota > Metazoa > Chordata > Mammalia > Rodentia > Muridae > Lophiomys > Lophiomys imhausi. The sequence goes on from CAJQZJ010034033.1 coordinate 3,905, forward strand.
GGCACTTGAAGTTTTATTGTCTGTTCTGATGCATTAATCAAATTTCTTTTAATGACAAACAATAGTTTAATTTTACATACAATTTTCCTCCTGTCCTGCTGTCATCCATGATTTAGTCCATGTTACAGTTGCTAGAACTGTTTGGCACATTCATAGCATAGTTTGTCTTAGTGTATGCTGAAGTTTATACTTAAAGAAGAGTGACTTCATCCACTGAAATCAAGAGGGGAAATCCTGTTTTCTCAAATAAGTGCAGGTATCTCAACAAACAGAGAAATTCACAGCTGAAAAACTGGTAGAAAGCCACAAAATGTTGGCATGTGAATCAAAGCCTTAGAGTGGTTATTCCAGCTTCTGTTGAATAAATGCACCCAGATATTCAGAGAGGAAGATTCCCTGAGACAACATAAGGCCAGGACTTTTCATGAAAAGCTGCAAGGTATTTCTCATGAGACTTAAAAACAAGAAAGCAAATAAGAAAGGAAATTCCCCCAAGGAATGAACCAGGTGCCCCAAACACTAAAGGAGAAAAATTAAACATCTTTGGTTCCAGCAAAATTTGGTTTGTTTTTGTTTTTGACATTTTGTCTCCTGTAAGCAATGATCCTCTTGTCCAAAGTTCAGAACAGCACTGAGAAACCTCTTGATAAAAGTTTCTCGGGGATATTTCTAACATGAACAAAATCAGAGAATGTCTCTGAAAATTACAGCCTTTCAGGATGAAGCCACTACAGAAAGCTAGGTTATGTCATGGAACTAAAAGAATGCAAAGGCTGGATTCCACCCACTGCTTTTCCTAAGAAGAGAATTTCATTTCACGTAACTCAGACAGGTGGGATTTGACAACAATACACTGTCATGGGGTTCTTGCTTTGTTGCAAACTTCTTATCATTTTAAATGTCTATAAATCCATGAAAGGATTACTACCCTAAATAAACATGAAAATAGACTTATCCTTTGATATTAAAACATCTTTTGAACATTTTTGTGAACAAGTAATCAATAGTATTACCTAAATTATTCTGTTTCAATAACTAAATAGTGAAAAAATTAGGCTGAAGGTGATTGATACTGTTACTATCAAGCTTTATTTTCAATAAAAACAAATTACAGAATTAATTCAAAATTATTATGTTTTAAAACTAGAAGAAAATGCTAAATTAAATAAAATAGATGAAATTCCATCACCTACGAAGAATACCATGATCCTTTTAATTCCTTCTACTTGAATTAATACACACACACACACACACACACACACACACACATCCTTTTCAATCAAAAATTAAATGTGTATATTGCATACTTTTCTGTAACTTGAGTATTTTTAGTTAAAATCTAAAAATACTTTGTGACTACTGTTCCACATCAAAGTTGAATATTAACTTTGGTAAAACTGTGGTATTCTCTAACATGGTTATGGCACACCTGATCTGACGACATGTACAGTGTTATATAAAGACATCACAAACAACACTGTAAAACATATCATTATCTATCAATCTGTGTGTACTGGTACAATTATTACTGTTTTAGAAATGTTAACTTGATTGTTTTAGAGCTTTTTGATATCACCACCAAGCTGCATTCATAAAGGTGTGTCCATTCATACCTCTATCAAAAGTGTATGTGCACATTATTTATCCCACGTTTCATTCATGAAGATTTTTTCATTTGATTTTTTTCAATCTGATAGCTACAGAAAAATATGTCAATTACACTAGGCAACAATTATAATACACATGTTTTGAAACATCTATTAAAGGAAGAAAACAAAAAGCCAATGATGGACATAAAATGCAAAGACAAATATATTAATCATTCTAATAAATGAACAGAAAAAAAGAATGAGGATCCAAGATGGCGGCAGCCCACACTGACACATTTTGAACGCTGGGGAAAACAGCTATAAAGCCACAGAGTTATAAGACACTGAGCAACAATCTGAGTAGCGCAAACCCTCTGGGTGAAACCCAAGGACCATTAAAACTCCCTGGCCATATCTCTCCTCCCCTCTCTCAGACACTCAGAAAACAGACCAACAGGATCCATGGAAGACGCTGAATCCTGGAATCAGAATCATCACCAGGAGAGGGACAGGGTAAGAGCCACTCAAAAACTTAGCGGGCAGCTCCGAACCCCAGACAGGGTTACTCACCAGCCTCCTGGGCTCTTGGATCCCACACAGGCTTTCCAGCTATTTAGCGAAGGGTTGGCAGAGCCATGGGAATGGGATATACTCTGAGCAAAACCACAGAACAGTCTGAGCGGCAGGGTGGCGCAGCAGCCGGCGGGTCGACAGCAGCATTTTGGAAAATGCAAGCATATTTGTGCTTCCCAAGAGGGGTGTTGGACATACATTAAGGCCCCTCTATTGGATTTATGGTCAGTGGGAAGAACACTGCAGCTGGACAGAGCAGCGGGATACACTTCCAGCTACACTGCACCTCCACTGCAGTGTACCGGAACTTGGAAGACAGTGGCCCCAATTGCCAGTATCCAAAGTCAGCTCCAGACAGACATAGGTGGAGCAGTGAGAGTGGCAGGAAGGTGGGCGGCCGGGTTGGAAGGCAGATTTGTTCTCCACAAGGTCCAAGCCCTCGGCAGATTGTGGGGTTAATATCAGAAGCTTTTTCTAGGGCTGGCCCTTCCGACAGGAAACCAGATCTTCAGCATATATAGTTCCTCCCCTGGAACAGTGAGGTTTTGGCCTGGGGGGCACTGCTGAGTGTCTCAGCTTAAGGAAGTAGTGCTTAGGGCTGAGAGGTCCACCTAGACAGGCAGAAGCTCATCTGGGCCCGGAAACTGTACTCCCTCCCCATCAGAGTTGGATCCATTCAAGACTCCTGCTGGTGGACTCAACCCCCAAACATGGGACCTCCAGAGTCCAGAGCATCTGTGCCTGGACACCCAGGACCATACCAGCAGAGCTACTACATGCTGAATACCCAGTGTGCAACATAGAGAGTTCTAACTTGTGAGCAGTGAAACAATCCCAGGCCATTCCTCATTGCGTGGGAGTGGGCTGCACCAGCTCACAGTTCTTCTGGCTATTAGATGCACATCGATCCTGAGAACCCACTGAGAGCAGCTGGGGAGGACCACAAACATGGTTCCAACTTGTAAGCTGCAGGGGAGCTACAACCCCACCCAACAGTCTGAGGCCTGGAAACCTGCACTGTCATCTATACGAAGACCAGTTGGATCCCAGGAACATACAAGAACACATCCCACCACAACCCATCACCTGAGTCCCCAACTGGGACAAAACAGGAAGGGGTGAGCTCTGGGAGACACACTGAGAACCTCCACACAAGGCCCCATCCAGCCTGTGGAAAGTTACAGATCACCAAGTAATGTGACTGCTACACCAAATTGCCCCCCCTTGGCACCAAGCCCAGAAGGCAAGAGGAACAAACAGCTCAGAACAGCCAAATGGCTAAAGATCATTGAAAAAGCCAGAACCAAAAACTCTAGGAAATATGACTCCAACAAAATGCAACTACGCTAGTACATCAAGCTCTGACCACTTCATCACAGCTGAAACACAGGAAAACGATGACAATTCTACATTCTGGAAAGTGATAGAGTCCTTTCAAGAAGAATTTAAATCTCTGAAGGATTCAAAGATTCCACAATTTTACAAGAGAAAGCAATGGAGAATACCATTAGAGAGCTCCAAGCCAAAGTGGCTCAACTTGAACAGGAAAGAGACAAAGCAATGAAAGATTTAAAAGATATGAAAGATTTCCAGGCAAAGACAAGCAAACTGGAGCAAGAAATGTATAAAATGAATAAAATCTTTCAAGACATGAAACAGGAAATGGAAGCAATAAAGAAAACACAGTCAGAGATAAGAGTGGAAGGGGAGAATCAAGGGAAGAGAACAGGAACTACAGACATGAGTATCAAAAATAGGATACAAGAGATAGAAGACAAGATTTGATGGAAGAAATCAGTACAACAACCAAAGAAAATGAGAAAGCTAAAAAAGTTCTCACCCATAACCTCCAGGAAATCAAGGACTCATTGAAAAGACAGAACCTAACAATTATAGGCATAGAGGAAAGAGAAGACTCCTAACTCCAAGGTCCAGGAAACATCTTCAACAAAATCATAGACACTTCCCAAAACAAAACCACTTCCCAAACATAAAGAAAGAGATGCCAATAAAATTTCAAGAGGCTTACAGAACAACAACTAGATTAGATCAGAAAAGAAACTCCTCTTGCAACATAATAATTGAAACTCCAAATGTACAGAACAAAGAAAGAATATTAAAAGCTGTAAGAGAAAAAGGTCAAGTAACATATAATGGTAGACCCATCAGAATTACATCTGACTTCTCCTCAGAAACTTTAAAAGCCAGAAGGGCCTGGACAGATGTCCTACAAGTCTTGAGAGAACATAGGTGCCCAGCCAGACTACTATACACAGCAAAACTCTCTATCAACATAGATGGAGAAAACAAGATATTCCATGACAAAATCAAATTTAAACAATATCTACCCACAAATCCATCCCTACAGAAGATCCTAGAAGGAAAATTCCAACCCAGAGAAGATAAAAACACCTAAAAAAAAAAAAAAAAAAAAAAAACAGAGGAAACAGAAAACTCCACGGCAACTAAACCAAAGCAAACACAGGACCACCACCTACACCAAAATAATGGGAAATCAAAACCTCTGGTCACTAATATACACCAACATAAATGGAGTGAACTCCCCAATAAAAAGACACCGGCTTACAGATTAGATATATAAACATCACCCATCATTTTGCTGCATACAAGAAACACATCTCACTAACTAAGTTAGATGCTACCTCAGAGTAAAGGGCTGGTAAAAGATTTTCCAAGTAAATGGACTCAGGAAGCAAGCTGGAGTAGCCATCTTAATATCAAACAAAATAGACTTCCAACTGAAGATAATGAAAAAAGATAGAGAAGGGCATTACATACTCGTTAAAGGAAATATTCATCAAGAGGACATCTCAATATTGAACATCTATGCCCCAAATAAAAAGGCACCTACACTTGTAAAAGAAACTCTTCTAAAACTTAAATCACACCACACATCCATCCCCACTATTAGTAGTGGGAGACTTCAACACCCCACTCACAACAATGGACAGATCATCAAGACAGAAACCAAACAGAGAAGTAATGAGTCTAACAGCTCATGAACCAAATGAACCTAACAGATATCTACAGAACATTTCACCCAAATACAAAAGAATACACCTTCTTCTCAGCACCACACAGAACCTTCTCCAAAATCGACCATATAGTCAGACTCAAGGATAACCTCACTTGATACAAGAAAATTGAAATAACCCCTTGTATCTTATCAAACCACCATGGAATAAAGCTGGACTTCAAGAATAACAGAAGCAGTGGAAAGCCTACACACACACACACACACACACACACACACACACACACACACGGAAACTTGAACAACTCTTCACTTGATGACTAGTGGGTCAGGGAAGAAATAAAGAAGGAAATCAAAGACTTCTTCCAATCCAATGAAAATGTAGGCACAACATACCCAAACCTATGGGACACAATGTAAGCTGTGCTACGAGGAAATTTCATAGCAATAAGTGCCTTCAAAAAGAAAATTGTGACAGCTCATATTAGTGAATTAACAGCTAAACTGGATGAATTGGAAAAGAGAAGAAGCAAACACTCCCAAGAGGAACAGAAGGCAGGAAAACATCAAACTTAGCACTGAAATCAACAACTTAGAAACAAAAAGAACAAAACAAAGAATCTCTTGGCATGAAAAAACCCCTTGCACCAACTGCAGACAGACTGCTGTCCAAAAAGGACAAAACTTGGTAGCAGGGAAGTCGACAGCCTAACTCTGCCAAGACAGGGTAGGTAAGTCCTTCATAATCCCTGCTCTACAACAAATGTCTGTCAGAGAAACAGGACCAAAAGGCTGAAGACTGATGCAGGAATGTATGGAGAGAAAATGGGAACTGTCCAGGCAGTCATTGGTATGTCCTTTCTTAGTTTTGGAAGCTGCAGGCCCTGCACTTCCTATATAAGCAGATATATTTATCCCTCTCAGGTCTCTGAGGTGGTTGAAGAATAGACAGCTAGAGTCTCATAGTTAAATTTTGAGTTGTTTAGGAATCAAGAGGGTGTTATAGATCTAAGAAGATACTCTTAAAAGTGTGTTGCAAGTTAGTATGAATGTTGAGTCAGATATAGACCTTTAAACTCATGGAGATGGTTAGATAGTAGAATGTTAAAGTCAGGGGCCAAATATGTATAAACTGGACATTGGGAAGGTATACTAGGCCATTTAACTCTCATAAATGTGGCATATTTATATCTGTTGTTTTGTATAATACTTACTGTTATAAGATAAGGAACCATCTGTTGGACTGAAAGGGGAAACTTCTGGGGGGAAGAGGGTGGAAGGGCGGGATAGGAAGGGGGAATAGGGAGGGGTTTGTGACTGAGATGTAACTTGAAGAAAAAAAATAAAGTATTCATAAAAAAATAAATAAATAAATAATAAAATAAAATAAAAAAAAACAAAGAATCAATGAAACCAAGAGTTGGTTCTTCAAGAAAATCAACAAAATAGACAAACCCATAGCCAAATTAACTAAAAGACAGAGGGAAAAAACCCAAATCAACAAAATCAGAAATGAAAAGGGAGAAATAACAACAGACATTGAGGAAATCCAGAGAATATTTGGGTCCTACTTTAAAAATCTATACTCCACCAAATTTGAAAACTTAAGTGAAATGGACAATTTTCTTGATATATTTCACCTACAAAAACTAAATCAAGATCAGGTTAACAGATTAAACATCCCTATAACCCCTAGGGAAATAGAAACAGTCATTAAAAATCTCCCAACCAAAAAAAGCCCAGGGCCAGAAGGTTTCAGCACATAATTCTACCAGACCTTCAAAGAAGAGCTAATACCAATACTCTTCAAACTCTTTCACAAAACAGAATCATAAAGATCACTGCCAAACTCATTCTATGAGGCCACATTCACCCTGATTCCTAAACCACACAAACACCCAACAAAGAAAGGGAACTTCAGACCAATCTCCCTCATGAACATAGATGCAAAAATACTTAATAAAATACTAGCAAATCGAATCCAAGAACACATCAAAAGTATCATAACCATGATCAAGTAGGCTTCATCCCAGGAATGCAGGGATGATTCAACATACGAAAATCCAACAACGGAATTCACCATATAAAAAAAGATGAAAGAAAAAAACCACATGGTAATCTCCCTAGATGCAGAAAAAGCATTTGACAAAATCCAACACCCCTTCATGCTAAAAGTTCTGGAGAGAATGGGCATAAAAGGACTGTACCTCAAAATAATAAAGGCAATATACAGCAGGCCAGTGGCCAACATCAAATTAAATGGAAAGAAACTTGAAGCATTTCCTCTGAACTCAGGGACAAGACAAGGGTGTCCACTTTCACCATATCTCTTCAATATAGTACTTGAAGTTCTTGCTAGAGCAATAAGACAACTAAAGGAGATCAGGGGGATACAAATTGGAAACGAAGAAGTCAAATTATCCCTATTTGGAGAAGATATGATAGTATACATAAGCGACCCCAAAAATTCCATCAGAGAAGTCTGACAGCTGATAAACACCTTCAGCAAGGTGGCTAGATACAAAATTAATTCAAAAAAAAAATCAGAAGCCCTTCTTTATACAACAAATAAATGGGCTGAGAAAGAAATCAGGAAAACAATTCCCTTCATAATAGCCACAAACAATATAAAATATCTGGGGGTAACTCTAACCAAGCAACTAAAGGACCTTTACAACAAGAACTTCAAGCCCTTGAAGAAGGAAATTGAAGAGGCCATCAGAAGATGGAAAGATCTCCCATGCTCATGGATAGGTAGGATCAACATAATAAAAATGGCCATCCTACCAAAAGCAATATACAAATTCAAAACAATTCCCATCAAAAAGCCAATGCAATTGTTTATAGACCTGGAAAAACTATTCTCAGTTTCATATGGAACAACAAAAAACCCAGAAGAGCTAAATCAATCCTGTACAATAAAAAACATCTGGAGGTATCACCATCCCAGATTTCAAGCTGTACTACAGAGCA
>CAJQZJ010034038.1:0-18124 GCA_907164525.1 Lophiomys imhausi
CTTAAAATGACTTCCTGCTGATTTGGGACGTAGTAAACCTGTTTGGGGCCCAAATAAGAATGGAAAAATGGTTAAAAATGTTAATAGAATCATTTGATGTTCAGTCCCTTTGTGCTCAGCTATTTAGATGTCCTACGAAGTTCATAGACAGAAGCTGATCTTCAGAACTTTACTGAAGATCTGGCTGGAGTAGTCTGTGGAGCTGAACGATCTTAGCGATTTTGAGTTGTTGTGGTTATAGACTTTTGAGGAAACTGCTATTGAAGAAGTCTGCAAGGCTGGATCATCTGGGCCACTCATCTTCTTTGGTGTCTGATCTGTTTTCTGCTGAGGTTTCCGTTGTCCAGTTGTCCCTGGATTCCTTGAATGGATACTTTAAATCTCCTGGAAAGATAAGAACAGAGCCCTGCCCTAATCCTAACTCTGGGACAATTACCTTTTTTTTGGGGGGGGGGTCAGGTAATATTTTTCCTGGAGCAAATTTGGATTTTTTGATAATATATAAGTGAAAGTAGTATTTCTTTAAAACTTCAAAGTAAACACTGAACAAATAGCAGTTATGTAGAAAATGAACTAAGGGGTTTCAGCATAGATTGTAGAATAATCTGTAAATAGCCTTTAAGCAAATATTCTAGTCACCACTCTTAAAATATTTTAATAAGAAATCCACAACACATTACACCTTTCCAATATTTTTATCTCTAATCTTGATTTCTGATGACATTGCCTTCTCCTTATCTGACACACATAATGAAAAATGTGGTGAGGACCTTTGTCTTCAATTTGATTCTTCACATCTATAGCATGTTAAGTATACATTGTATAATGAACAACTTGTTTCAGTTTTCACATAAATACTGTAACACTATATTTAAAGGGACAATTAATATATTTTCTCTAATTCAGAGTTACTTAAAGCATAACCAACCCTTGACAAAATAAAAAACTTTCCTATTCCCCCAAATTTTATTAGGTATTGATGATAGGTTATTATCAATTATAATAGACAATAACTTTCTCCTAACTTGCTTGAGTAGTGATAATCATTTCTTTATTGTATACATTATGGTCTGGTACTGTCAGGGACATACTTTAAAGAATAAGAAGTTAAAATGATCACATGGAAGTATCACCATCCCAGATTTCAAGCCAAACTAGAGAGCAATAGCAATAAAAACAGCATTGTACTCTTATAGAAACAGACCAGTAGCCGGGCGGTGGTGGCGCACGCCTTTAATCCCAGCACTTGGGAGGCAGAGGCAGGCGGATCTTTGTGAGTTCGAGGCCAGCCTGGTCTACAAAACGAGTCCAGGACAGCCAGAGATATTCAGAGAAACCCTGTCTCGAAAAACCAAAAAAAAAAAAAAAAGAAACAGACCAGTAGATCAATGGAATCAAATTGAAGACCAAGAAATGAACCCACACACCTATAGTCACTTAATTTTTGACAAAGAAGCCAAAATTGTGCAATGGAAAAAAAAGGATCTTCAACAAATGGTGCTGGTCCAACTGGATGTCCACATGTAAAAGAATGTAATAAGATCCATACTTATCACCTTGTACAAAACTTAAGTCCAAGTGGATCAAAAACCTTAACATAAGGCTGGACACACCAAATCTATTAGAAAAGAGAGTGGGGAAAACCATTGAACTCCTTGGCACAGGTGACAACTTCCTGAACAAAACACCAAGAGCAGAGGATCTAAGACCAACAATCAATAAATGGGACCTCATGAAACTGAAAAGCTTCTGTAAGGCAAAAGACACTCATTTGAACAAAATGGCAACCTGCAGATTGGGAAAAAAATCTTCACCAACCCCATATCTGACAGAGGGATAATATCCAAAATTTAAAGAACTCAAGAAATTAAATGCCAAGAAACCAAAAATCCAATCATAAAATGGGGAACAGAGCGAAACAGAATTCACAAAGGAGGAATCCCTAATGGCTGAGAGACACTTGCTTCAGGTTAAATCTCCATCACAATACCCTCTTTCCACCCCTCCCAGTCCTGCCCTCCCACCCTCTACACCCTATCCTTTCCATCCCACTCCTGCATCTTTAATCATCGGAGAAATGCAACTCAAGAGGACTCTGAGATTCCATCTCACACCTGTCAGAATGGCTAAAATCAAAAGATCAAATGACAGAGCATGCTGGTGAGATTGTGGAGAAAGGGAAACACTACTCCATTGCTGGTGGGAGTGCTTGTACAACCACTATGGAAATCAGTCTTCGATATCTTAGAAAACTTGGAATAGTTCTACCTCAAGACCCTGCCATACAACTTCTGGGTATACATCCAAATGATTCCTCATCAAATCACAAGAAAGTTTCCTCATCTATGTTCATAGCAGCCTTATTTGTAGAAGTAGAGAAGCTCATCCTGGGTGAGCTAACCAGACTCAGAAGGATGCACATGGCATCTATTCATTTATAATATGGATTTTAGCCATACAGTACAGGATAACTATACTACAGCCAATGCACTAAAGGGAACAGGAACATAGACTTTGTTACCTGTCAAGGAGACACTTTGTCTTAGTGGTGCTCCCTTGTAGGCCCCCATTGTATGAGGAGGCTCTTGGCCCTCATGTGACTGCTGAACTGGGGCGGGGGACTGATATGCGGACACTCCACTCCGGAGGAGTGGGATGGAAAGGATAGGGTGTAGAGGGTGTGTAGGGGGACGGGACTGGGAGGGGTGGAAATAGGGTACTGTGATGGAGATGTAACCTGAAGCAATAAATAAACATAAAAATATTAGGTTATGACATAGATACATTTTTCCATTTCCTTTCTCCCTTCAAATCCTCCTACATATCCCTTTCCCCTCCCCTTCAAATTCATCTTCTCTTTCATTTTATGTATATGGACTTTTCAAAAAAAAGAAAATATTGGATTCTCATATAGGTCCTATTACCTACCTATACATGGATTTTGTGTCTATTAATGGTACCAAGCATGAGTTTCATTTTTATGATCGAGTATTTTATTCAATCAGAGCGTAATGGGTCACTCTCATAATATCACACAACTATTTGCAGTGAACACATATTGCCCAGCCTGTCATTAATATAACTCACAGGCCACACAGCTGGTTCATTCCTTTTTTTTTTTTTGGTACAATACATAAAACCTTAGAGCATAATAAAGCTACCCAAGAAGGAAGGAAGAAGGGAAGGAAGGAAGGAAGGAAGGAAGGAAGGAAGGTTACATACCAGAACTAGTTTTATGTCTTCATCTCCTGCGACTCCAATTTGTGGTGTATGATTCAGGAGGGTAAACAAGAGTGAAGAAATATCATGTAATATTTGAAGGAGTCTATGATACTTCACTACAAACATACAGAACAAGGCAACCAATTCTGGACTTTTATTTTAAATGCTACAGTATATGAGAGAGGCAATAACATACTACTACAAGCTAACTACATTTGCACTCATTTTATTCATGTGCACATATATAACTTTGGAAGTTTCTAGCAAAGAAGACTGATATACGGCCTCCTCTAAGGACTTAATGTCACTTATTCATCCTTTTGTTCCTTCTTTTATCCTGTTTTCCCATTTGTCAATATATTGTACCCTTCATTATCTCTCCCTTTCTTATTTCATACTACCTCATTATCATATTCTGAATTCTGTAGTCACTTCAATTTAAAAGCACAAATTTAAAGATGCAATGTTAACATCTACATATGAGAGAAAAGAGTTTGTAGATTTTGTCTTTTGGGGTCTGGGTTACTTTGCCAATACATAATAGATTAATACTTCCTTCTTGACTAAGTAGAGAAACTTCTTTCTTCACTAGATAGTGATTAACAAAGAGACACATAATTAGTCAGTATGCAAACATTAAGAGATAAGAATGCTCAGATCTAAGTGGGACATCTATGACATCCTTCCAACAAGTTTCAGAGATAATCATGTAAGAGCAGGTATAATGCCTGAAAGAGCCAGAGGTAGTGGACAACTACAGTGAAAGCATATTTTCCAGAAACAATGGTACAGTTGTTCACATGAACTCATATATCTATTATTGCATTTGTAAGACACTACAGAATCAAACCATTCAAAAACCCCCCATGTACAGGGAAGGGTTCATGAAGTCTTAATCCTAGTTAAGAAATCTTTTGGCAATTGGTGTCTACTGAATAATGGAGTCTAAGCCTAGGTCCACATCATAAGGGATGTGGACCCAAAAGGCTGTGATAACTGGTCCATACATAGACAATACAGGCAGCACTGAGTAGGATATTTTTCTTTTTTTTAGATCATGTAGAGATGGGGAAAATGTTAATAGTGGGGAGATGGAAGCAACTGAAGGTAGGGTGTAGTGTATGAAAATCTGTTTTATGAATATATGGAATCACCTAGTAATAAAATAGAACACTGAACAAACCAGCTGTTTCTAATAATAGAATATGCACCAAGGAATATTTTCATTTGAAGGATATACAGCATAAAAAATTAAATAAATAGGTGTTATTTGTAAAGGAAAAAAAAGTTTCCCCCTTCATTTTTTGAGCAATTAAGTGTATTTTCTTTCATGAAATTATAATTTTCTGAGTAGTTCCTTTCCTTACCTAACACTAAAATATAGGGAGTTTATTCAGGTGCATATTCAAAGAATATTTATATAATTGCATTTATTCATGAAAACAACTTTTCTGTACACATGATTTCTAAGTTTGATGTGTAATTTAGCATCTGAACTTGGTATTATAATGGATGTTGGTCTACTTGTATATCTAAATCTACAAAAATAAATTTTATGTTTTCAAATTGTATTTTCTACTTTTCCATAATTCTATAAACCATCATGATACTTCTATTCTGATTAAATTCATCACAAACCTTTTTTATTGAGAGAAATTCCACAAGCATTGGTATTCTGTATATTTGTTTCATGCATTAACATGAAATATATGGACATGAATGTATAAGCATTACTTATCTTTTATTTTTTATTATTGTTATAAAAATCTTACTTCTATCTATATATATATGCCAAGACTAAAAGAATATTTCACTTGTTTTATCATTTGAAACAGTGACATATGGTATGGATCACCAACTATTAATTGATTTGAGCTCTGCTTCTGCATATGAATAATGAGTAATAAATAAGTTCAAATACTAAGACCAAAAAATTCAAATATAACTGGATTTTAGCCATATAGTACAGTACAGGATAGCTTTCTTATTATTGTTGGTCTTAATCTAATATAATGAATACATTTATAAGAAGAAATTTGACCACAAGTAAGTGCTAAGGAAAGTCTGGTGAGAACACAGAGGAAAGATACCCATGATCAAACCACCAAGAAAGGCCTTAGAAGAATTCAGTCTCCTGACAGTTGTTTTTTTAGTTCTCTAGAAGAATACAATTTCTATACAGAATAGCAGCAGAAAAACAAGGAACCTTCACTTTTAAGCATGTGGAAGACATAGAAAGAATCTGAGCACACAACAAGATTTCTTTTCAAAACTACCCTAGCTGGTAGTATTTATATAAATTAATATACTCAGACATTGCAATATTTCCCTTCAACAAACATCCGAAATGTTTAAACTCAAGTTTTCCCTTTGAAAAGCAATGCAGACTGGGCAATAACAGTTACCTAGTGAATTTTCCTGCTATGACAGAATGTATAAAATATTCACATGATATTTCCAAAGTTATAACAAACTGACAGTTTGTCTACATTGCTATATTAGTTAATGTGTTCTATCATAACAGAACTGATATAATGAATATCTGTCAATCTCAATCTTTATCATCTATCATATATATATATTCTGTATCTATACATGTGTACACATATGTATATAGTATATATATATATATACATGCTACTTATGTGTACATATTTACACACACATACACATGCACACACACATGTGAGATTGATTATAGTGGCTTATAGGTGGTTGTACAGCTACTCTGTCTACCACAGAATGTCCAAGAGCATAGTAGTTGTTCAGTCCTTGACACTTGTTTCTCTGCAGGTCTTCAGTATATGCTAAAATCCTAAAGAAGTAGGCTCCAAAGACAGTGGAGGGATGGACTCCAGTGGAGGGCAAGCAAATAGGAAAGGCTTCCTTCTTATGTGTCCTTTATATAAGTTGCCAATTCAACTTATTGAGTTAACAAAAGTTATTCAAAGGAGTACCTTTAGTTAATTCTAAAGGTTGCAGTCAAATTAACATAAAATAATAGTCATCACAAATTTATATATTTAATTTAAAAGACTATATAAACTCAGCAATTTACTTCACAAATGATAAAAACTTATTAGTTTCTAAATAAGGAAGGATTTTTTTATATTCTGTGTAAATGATCTTGATCTTGTGTGTGAATCTTTTTTTAATTTTTACTTTTTATACAGTTTTGATTGAATTGTAATTACCTCACTTTCCCCATTCTCTTTTCTCTTTCCAGGCCCTCCAAAAGTCCTGTCCCTCAAATTTCTTCCATATCTCCCTACCATTCTCATATTGATAGCCTTTTTTTCTTGATTATATTTATGTGTTTACAGTTCATAGATGTGTAAATACAACTAATTAATACCACATTTTTATGTTTATATATAGTTTCATTGCTGAGGACTTTGAACTAGAATTTAGGGCTCATCCTAGGGAAAGACTTCCTTCCTCTCTCAGCAGTCATAGCTTACCTGTAGATTACTTGACCAGGACCATGAATCCATGTGAATTTTCTTCCATCTCCATCAACATTTTTATTAAGATTTCCATTGTTCAGATCTTGTTTATGCACTATAATTCTCTTTTTGTAGTAGGTACTGCTCACATGGAAATATAATAGTAAATGTGAATAACTTCAGGACCATCCACTGTAACAGTGAACACAGTAAGTGCTTTAGAACAGAGTAGACCCCAAAACTACATATACATTCTTCCTGCCAACCAAATTAAAAACAAGACAATCTCTCTGGGCATTGTTTTACCAGGAGATTTTTCATAATAATCAGATGACTGAGTTCTCCCATCTCATAGGTAACTTGTATTTTCCTCAGACAGAATTTAACAGAGCTTCTGCTCCCATAATGAGTCACTGGAGCTGAATGTCATCGTGTTTACACAAATGTTCATCACCATTTATACTTATTTAAAGTGGCTACTCCTTATGGAATTATTGTGCTAGTCTATTGATATTCTTATCTTCACATTCAAAAGATATTGTCCCTTCTATAGTTACTCCAACCACCTTTTATTTCTGCTGATATATTTTTCAACCTACTCATTTTATGATAGCTCCTCATCCAAGATTTCTTGTCATTTCAGATTGTACAGATTTTTTAAATAAAACACATGGGAGTTAAAGCAAACTATATGCTATGTTGCTATACAAATATAAGGGTTTTTTTTTTACAGTCATCATTTGTAGAATGAATAAAAAACACCCTCTCAAACAGCATAACTTTAGGAGATATCATATTAGAAGGTTTAGAAATTATACAATATTGCTCAAGAAATATCTCTAATCTCCTTTACATTTGCATGTCAAAATATTTATAGAAACTGCCCACATATCCCACATCCTACAAACTGACCAATAGGCATTGTTGAACAAGAGCAAAATTCCAATTTCTTTAATTATGTTTTCATAACAATAGAGACAAAATTCATTGAGTAGTTTTATTCTACTTATCACAAAATACTATGACATTGACAAATTATCTATTGAACCAAAAATAAAAGCGCTTTTCAAAATAAAAGTAACTAATTCATTAACATTTCCAATCATTTCTTCCAAAATGACTTTCCTTTTTAAATCATTTTTAAGGATTCTGTTCATAGCTTTAAGGCCAGATAACAATCATTAGCATTTATTGACCTTTTGCAGTAGTAATTTAATCTTTGGGGGAACAAAGTTGATTAATCACAGCTTGACATATTGAAATTTGGCATAACTCTCCTGAAAGTGCTTATAGGGCAGCAAGTTCTAGGGCATTTAGTGTAAGAACTAAGCACATGTTGCAAGTAAATGGATTCAGAAAAGTTTTCTAGAAATTAAAAACATTCCTTCCTGTACATTCAATCCCAGAACTTTGTTAAATAAGTCAAGGTACAGTTCATGTGTATTTGTTTCAAGTACTTCAGAAATAATAGACAAAAAGCTTAAATTAAAGAAAAGATAAACATAAAGTCAGGATTAAAAAAATCAAAGATCTGTAAGTGTGACACAAATTACAGCAGATATCAAGTTTATGAAATAATACAAAGATGTTATAACATTAAAAAGTGTGTTTTCCAGTTTTTTTTAACCAAATTGATCAATGGGATATGGTAAACTTTAATTTGGATTTGGTGGCAATAGTAAGAAAGACAGAGCTGTATATTTCTTTGTGGATTAGACCAGAAATGGTAAGATTGTTTAAGTTTGTAAACTCAACAAAATTGTTTTTGATATTATATTCTTTATCAAAATTATTGTGATAAAATAATGTGGCCTAGGTAATATGTAAACCAAAAATAATTTTCACATGGTTTTGAAGGTTTGGGCACTCTAAGATCAAGACGGCCAACATTCACGATTTACAGAAGGACTTACTGTATATGACAAAGAAGAACATCTTGAAAGGGTCACCCTTTAGTCATTCCACATTTTTTATTCACTAATTTCACTCATATGAATTACATATTTGTGACTGTTAATGTATCATCTTCTAGTGATCATACTTCATACTGCATTATTTGGGCTTCAGTCCCAGTATTAATTTTGGAATAGACACAGCACCAACTTAATTTGAAACTTTATACCATAAACATAGAGCAATCATTAATTCTACAGCTTTATTGCTATGAAAAGAAGCAGCTTTGAATGAAGTCAGTTTCACATTTACAGCTTTAGGAGGTGGAGATTAAATTTAGTTGGCAACCAACTAAAATTTTCAAAAATTACCCATTGCTATGATTAAATTTCCTTTCTTAATGCTAACTAAAATGATTACTTTTGTCACCTACAGTACTATAACATTATTGTGTCTAAAATTTCTTGAAGTAAAAAAAAATGTATTAATATAGGAATCTGGGGTTCTTTACTTGAAAATCGAGGATAGAAAAGACAAATGAAGCCTTCATTCACTTTCTGCCTAGGATGCTGCCTACACATTACAAAGTACAATGGCTTTCTGTTTGCCATTTGTCTTCAATTTTACACACACCTAGAATCATCTGAGAAAAAAAAAATCTAAACAGAAGAATTTTCTTGATCAGATTGGATGTGTCTGTGAGGTAATTGCTTAATTACTAATTGATGTACTAGGCCATCCCACTGTAGATACATATTATTTAAAGAAACTTTTAAATTTATATCCCATACTTTTTATTCCCAAAAGATACTATAGATTTCAGATACTAAATAAAGAGATTTCTTAAAATATGTAGTTTCTCAGATTAATTTATAGAATAGTGCTCAGCACCAGTGAGTCACCAGCTAATTTCAGTATTCTACTGGGCGCTAGTTGACATTGATGATAATTTTAGTTTTAATAAGCAGATGTCAGAGGGGTGTATTACAAAGGCCCTACAGGAGAATGTGTACTAGGTGCACCAGACGTTGTTGACAGATATTATGGTATCTTCAAGGAAAGAGCTACCTCAGATATCTGAGCATGTCAAGGGAAGCAGGCCAGTAAGCTGTTTTGTATTTCAAGCTACTGCCTTGAGTTCTTGACATGGGTTCCTTAATGTTGAACCACAGCATATATGATTTAATGAGCCCTTCATCTCAAGTTACTTTTGATCATGGAGTTTATCAAAGCAACAGAAAACAAATTAGAATTCCTTAAGGAAGAGACCTATTACATGGAAAATTCCAAAAATAAACAACTTGAGAGTCTTAAAAGTAGAATGCTTTTAAGTAGTTTGGTGGGCTCTCTTACTGCTGTATCTGATCTTGATGTATAATACTGTGTAAAATATTTTTTAATGTCCTTAGTTTCCAATTAAATATTAGACAAATTGTTCCCAGGAGTACTGTGTTTCTAGGCTTCAATGCCTGGTTTTATGTGATTATTAATCTGCAACATGGATGTGAAAACACTAAACTGAGAGAAATGCAGTGAGGATATTTGGGTGGAACTGAGTGAGAGTCACAGAAACAATCCCCACAAAGTCTTCCTACCTACTATGTGAGACCACTCTATGCACATTTTTGTTGATGCTCTTTAACTTTTGAGACTGTAATTTAATTACATTTCTTCCTTCTCTTTGATTACCCCACACCCTTCTATATACACTTTGCTCATCTCCTTTTGCATATACATACAGATTTCTGAAAGTAAACTATTGAGACCATTTAATAACTTAAATGCACATTTTCAGGTCTGAGAATTTGTACTGGTCAGCAATTTATTTGCTCTTCCTTGGGGATGACTACTTTTTCTGCACCTAGCTTTATACAGTTGTCTGTAATTCTTTGTGTAAGGTTGAGACCCCTTGTGCATTTTTGCCATGGTCATTGGTATCCCCCTTTTTTGCCCAAGATTGGAAAGGCATGTTAGTGAAACATTTTCTATGTAATTTCTGATATTACTAGAAGATATAATTTCATATAATCTTTCTATTTAATGTCCCCAATTAAGTTAAAAGATCCTCATATCTCATTTCTCACTTGGATTATTTTTATTTTTTATTAATAAATTTATTTCTTTGTTGCTTCAGGTTACATCTCCATCATATTGTCCTCTTTCCCGCCTTCCCAGCCCCACCCTCCCATCCTCTAACTCCCAACCCTTCCATCTTGCTCCTCTGGAGTGTAGTGTCCCTACATAAGAGTCCCTCGCCTCAGTTCAGAAGTCATATGACAGCCAAGAGCCTCTTCATACACTAGGGGGCCTACAAGGCAGTACCACCAGTGAAAAATGTCTCATTGCTAGGGAGAGAAAACTAAAAAAACAGACCAACAAACAAACAAACAAAAAGTCTATGTCCATGTTCCCTTTGGTGTGTTGGTTGTAGTACAGATATCCTGTACTATATAGCTAAAATCCTACTATAAGTGAATAGATACGATGTGCATCCTTCTGAGTCTGGGATAACTCACTCAGGATGAGCTTCTCTAGTTCCATCCATTTGGCTGCCAACTGCATAATTTCATTGTTTCTGATAGCTGAGTAATATTCCATTGTGTAGATGTACCACAATTTTTTAATCCATTCTTCAGTTGAGGGACATGTGGGTTGTTTCCATTTCTAGCTATTAAAAATAAGGCTGCTATGAACATAGATGAGGAGACTTCCTTATGATTCCATGAAGAGTCATTTGGGTGTATACCCAGAAGTGGTATGGCTGGGTCCTGAGGCAAAGCTATTCCAAGATTTCTAAGATATCGCCATACTAACCTCCACAGTGGTTACACAAGCCTGCCCTCCCAGCAGCAGTGGAGGAGGGATCCCCTTTCTCCACACCCTCGCCAGCATGTGCTGTCATTTGAGCTTTTGATCTTAGCCATTCTGACAGGTGTGAGATGGAATCTCAGAGTCCTCTTGAGTTGCATTTCTCTGATGATTAAGGATGTTGAGCATTTCTTCAGGTGTCTCTCAGCCATTAGGGATTCCTCCTTTGTGAATTCTCAATTTAGCTCCATCCCCCATTTTTTGATTGGATTATTTGTTTTCTTAGCATTTAATTTCTTGAGTTCTTTGTAGATTTTGGATATTAGCCCTCTGTCAGATGTGGGGTTGGTGAAGATTTTCTCCCAGTCTGTAGGCTGCCGTTTTGTTCGAATGACAGTGACTTTTGCCTTACATAAGATTTTCAGTTTCATGAGGTCCCATTTATTGATTGTTGGTCTCAGGTCCTGAGCTGTTGGTGTTCTGTTCAGGAAGTTGTCACCTGTGCCAATGAGTTTGAAGGTTTTTTTTCCCACTTTTTCTTCTAGTAGATTTAGTGTGACCGGCCTCATGTTAAGGTCTTTGATCCACTTGGATTTAAGTTTTGTACCAGGTGATAAGTATGGGTCTAATTTCATTCTTTTGCAAGTAGACAACCCCTTTAGAAGTTGGAAAAATCTCCCATGCTCATGGATAGGTAGGATCAACATAATAAAAATGGCCATCCTACTAAAAGCAATATATAGATTCAATGCAATTCCTATCAAATTACCAAAACAATTCTTTATAGGCCTGGAAAGAGCTATTCTCAGTTTCATATGGAACAACAAAAAACCCAGAATAGCTAAATCAATTCTGTACAATAAAAAAAAATCTGGAGGTATCATCATCCAAGATTTCAAGCTGTACTACAGAGCAATAATAGTAAAATCAGCATGGTATTGGTATAGAAACAGACCAGTAGATCAATGGAATTGAATTGAAGACCCAGAAATGGACCCACACACCTATGGCCACCTAATTTTTGGATTATTTTTCATGGCTTCCAAAATCAAACAATCAATTGAGAAATTAGGAAATATCTGACCAGGAATATATTGGAACAATTTACATAAAGAGAATATTTTTTTCTTACTTTCAAAGGCAAAACCCCATAATTTAATCAGGGATATAAAAGTAGCAAAAAAAGAAGCACATTTTATACTCAACCCCCGTATCCTATCCCATAAAAGCCAGCACCCCATAAAAGCCAAAATGGTAGTGATGGACATCCATATATTAGCACAAACAAAGACATACACAAGTAGATTCCAAGATCTCACTGGCCAGCAAACCCAAGTGAAGGGCATTTCCAGGAACTCACAAGAATATGCATATTTCTTTTTATTTTTACTTTACAGGCCTTCAAAGATTTGACCTTCCTGATCATGAACTCTATGTTATTATGGTAGGATGGGAGAAGTATATTCCCCAAAACAATATTCTTTGACAAGATTGTAATCTGATAACAACAGCATTTCATGTTTAAATTCAAAAGTTAGCACTACTATTACACACTTGCAAAGTATGGGTAGCATATTCATGGCTAGCTCATTTGATTGGTCCACAGAGAACACAGATGAATCGAGAAAAATTGCAGTCAGGAAAATTAATGTATCCCCTGGTATGAAACTATCCATCTGCTACTAGTTCTTTTCTGTATACTTTAAGGAAAATACCAGATGTGATTTGATTCAGTCTATGAGGAAACAGCAATATATCCCCATTTTCTTACGTCTGCATTATATCAATCTCATGTTGAAAGTTCTAATTAATCCACAGGGCCTTTGATCACATCACTTGCTTATAATAGAGCATATTGGCCTCTGACATTTATAAGTGGGATGAAAGAAAGAAGCAGGTTTCTTCAATTATTTGGTATTGCATATTCATTCTGCAAGCTGAGAGACTAGCTTCATAAAAATTCTAGAATCTCTCTGCTAATCAAGTTATCCAAGCAGTGTGTATGCATGTGAGAAACAGAAATTTAATAGGGAGAAACAGAGAGAGAAAAAAAGAGACAGACAAGAGGATTCTAGAGCCAAAGGAACCATGGTATCATTTACCCAAAGATATTCAAAAAAAAGACATAATAGTAGAGACACTCTCAGTTATATTTTATCAAGATATATCATATAGTTTTCTTGTTTAGAACCATTTTACACAAATTTGATAAAATGTAAGTGATGGTTGGTGATAACTGACAACTTCACAGCGTCTAGAAGAAGGAGGGAAAGAGTGGTCAGGATATGATATGATATTTAATGCCAGTCATTGAAGTCCCTCACAAAACTAAAAATAACTTTCCTATAAGACTAGATATGCTATTTTGGAATTGTTATTCATAGGACTCTAAGTCAACATATCACAGACACACCAGAAAGTTTGATACATTGTTCACAAAAAGGAAGTTTTAAAATTGACTTGTGTCAGCACAGTTATCCATAAAGAAATTTTGATTTATAAATGGAATGAAATTTTGTTCAGCTATGAAATAGAATACAATTGTGTTATTTGCAGTCACAATGCAAGTAATGGGAGTTTATAGTTTTAGGTGAGTTAATTCAGAATCAGAAAGACAAATGTTACATTTTTTCCACTTCTGTATCCTAGATTTCATATAAAGACATAAAATTGTGTACATACTTATGACATAAAAGTAAATACAAAAATTAAAAAAAAGATTAAAGAGAATGATGAAAGATGGAAGACTAGTCAGGGATGGATCAAATACACACCAAGTACATTATCTATATCTATGTAAATGTTCTTATAAATCTCATTACTATATACAATGAATATATGCCAATAAAATTACTACTCTAAGTAAAGCATTGCTTTCAATAAATGGATTCATTTTAATGAAGTGTTAATTTATTCTAGAATAAAGTGAGAATAAGGTATGACAGAAACTCATTAAGGATTCTTCAGGGAGGAAGAGAAACTATACAAAATAGTATAATTTATGTTAAAATTAAAAAACATTCAATTGAGAAAGAGCATAGAAAAAAATTACTTTGTTTCAGTAGGAAGATTCTCTAAATTAAATGTTCCCATATTGGGATTCTTTATTATGACAGTCAGTGGTGATAAATGCCAGGGTAATAAAGCACATAAATCCTGGGCAAAGATCACTGCTGCCCTGTTAACCTATTGTCTTTCCAAGGTGATTCAGAATTGTTAGTTTTGCTTAGACATTTAGACAAAAATAGCTGTTATACAAAGAATATTTGTAAGATTGCAGCTTGTTTATTCATTTGCACCCAGTTAAAGTTTCTTCTTAATAAATTATACTTACATTCCAATTACTGAACTTAATGAAACTTTCTTTAAAAATAAGAATAAACTTATAGCTCATAAGTAGAATGTGGTGAATAAAGAAAATAATTTATAGTAAATTTGTTTTTTTTAGATTTTTATCAGGGTTCTTATTGGTAACAGAACTAACAGACTCTCTCTCTATATATACATATATACATATATATACATATGTATATATGTATATATAGAGAGAGAGTCTATAATAAATTTGAATTTATCATTAGACTCTCTCTATATATGTGTGTGTGTGTGACATGCACACACAAACATATAAGTTCAGTTTTG
Source organism: Lophiomys imhausi (assembly GCA_907164525.1). NCBI lineage: Eukaryota > Metazoa > Chordata > Mammalia > Rodentia > Muridae > Lophiomys > Lophiomys imhausi. The sequence goes on from CAJQZJ010034038.1 coordinate 15,012, forward strand.
TAAGTGATAATTGAGTCATAATTTAGTTTAGTTATATTAACTTTCATTTTGTTTATTATTTTATATTACAGATAATTTACATTACAGTTAACATTTACATTCATATTTTGTTTATTATTTCATAATACAGCTAAAATTCAATTTATTAAAAACTAAGCTATAACACTAAAGTTTAAAAAAAGGTTTACTTTTAGTAAAATTCAGTCTTCAAAATCAATGTGATCCACCATATAAACAAGTTGAAAGAAAAAAAAACACATGATCATCTCACTAGATGCAGAAAAAGCATTTGATAAAATACAACACCCCTTCATGCTAAAAATCTTGGGGAAAGCTAGTATACAAAGACCATATCTAGAAATAGTAAAGGCAATATACAGCAAGCCAGTAGCAGGCATCAAATTAAATGGAGAGAAACTTAAAGCATTTTCCCTAAAATCAGGGACAGGGAAAAGATGTCCACTCTCCCCATATTTCTTCCACATAGGACTTGAAGTTCTAGGTAGAGCAATAAGACAACTAAAAGAGATCAAATGGAATGCAAATGGAAAGTAATATGTCAAAGTATCCCTACTTGCAGATGATGTGATAGTATATATAAGTGACCACAAAGATTCCACCAGAGAATTCGTACAGGTGATAAAAGCCTTCAGCAAGGTGACCAGATAAAAAATTAATTCAAAAACGGTTGTAGCTTTTAAACAGAAGATAAATAGACCAAGAAAGAAATTAGGAAATCAACACCCTTCACAAAAGCCACAAATAATATAAAATACCTGGGAGTAACTCTAACCAAGCATGTGAAAGACCTGTACAACAAGAACTTCAAGTCCTTGAAGAAATAAATTAAAGAGGACTTCAGAAGATGGGAAGATCTTCCATGCTCATGGATAGGTAGGATCAACGTAATAAAAATGGCCATACTAGCAAAAGCAATCTACAAATTCAACGATTTCTCATCAAAATAGCAGCACAATTCTTTACAGATCTTGAAAGAACAATTCTCAATTTAATATGGAAAAACAAAAAACACAGAATAGGTAAATCAAACATCTACAATAAAATAATATCTGGAGGTACCACCATATCTGATTTCAAGCTATACTACAGAGTAATAGTATTGAAAACAGTATGGTACTGGCATAGAAACAGACCAGGTAATCAATGGGTTGAATTGAAGACCCAGATATAAACCCACACATGTATTATGGTCACTTAAGTTTGACAGAGCCAAAACTGTACAATGGAAAAAGGAAAGTATCTTCAACAAATGGTGCTTTTCTCACCAGATGTCAACATCTAGAAGACTACAAATAGACCAATACTTATCAACTAGCACAAAACTTAAGTCCGTTAATCAAAGGCCTTAACATAAAACTGGACACACTAAATCTAATAGGGGAGAAAGTGGGAAAAGCCTCTCACTCATTGGCACAGGTGACTACTTCCTGAACTGAACACCTATACCTCAGACTGTAAGATCAACAATAAGTAAATGGGGTACAGAGTTAAACCGAGTATTCACAAAAGAGGAATCTCTAATGACCGAGAGACACTTGAAGAAATGCTCAAAATACTTAATCATCAGAGAAATGCAACTAAAGATGACTCTGTGATTCCATCTCACACCTATTAGAATGGCTAAATTAAAATTTTAAATGATAGGACATTCTGGCAAAGTGGTGGAGAAAGAGGAACACTCCTCTATTGCTGGTGGGAGTGTAAACTTGTAAAACCACTGTGCAAATCATTCTGGCGATATCTCAGAAAACTTGAAATAGCTCTACCTCAAGACCCAGCCATATAACTCCTGGGCATATATCCAAAAGATTCCTCACCAAACCACAAGGACATCTCCTCAAGTATGTTCATAGCAGCTTTATTCATAATAGTTAGAAACTGGAAACAACCTGTATGTCCTTCAACCTAAGAATGGATGAAAACTTCTGTGGTACATTTACATAATGTAATACTACTCAGCTATCATAAACAAGGAAATCATGCAAATTGCAACCAAATGGATGGAACTAGAAAAGCTCATCCTTAGTGAGCTAACTCAGACTCAGAAACATGCTCATGGCATGTATTCACTTCTAACTTGATTTTAGCCATATAGAACAGGATATCTATCTTTTTTAATAATTTATTTTTTATTTCTTCAAGTTACATCTCAATCACAATCCCCTCCCTACTCCCCCCTCCAGTCCCACCCTTCCACCCTCCTCCCCCTCAACCCCTCCATCCTCTTCCCTTCTTTTTTTATTTATTTATTTTTTTTAGTTTAAGGTATTTCTTTTTACCCCCAACAGCTCTCCCTTTTAGTCCAAAAAATGGTTCTTTTTCTTATAACTATAAGAATACAATACAAAACAACAGAAATAAATAGGCCACAATTATAAGAGTTATATGGCTTAGCATACATTCCCAATGTCCAGTCCATATGTATTTGGCAACTGACTTTAACATTCTACTATCTAACCATCTCCATGAGTTTAAAGTTCTATATCTAAATCAGCTTTCATACTAACTTGCCTCATAATTTTAAAAATATCTTCTTAGATGCAGAACACCCTCTTGATTCCTAAAAAACTCAAAATTTAACTATGAGACACTAGCTATCTATTCTTCAACCACCTCAGAGACCTGAGAGGGATAAATATATCTGATTATATAGGAAGTGCAGGGCCTGCAGCTTCCAAAACTAAAAAATGACATACCAGTGGCTGCCTGGACAGTTCCCATTTTCTCTCCATACATTACAGCATCAATCTTCAGCCATTTGGCCCCATTTCTCTAACAGACATTGATTGTAGAGCAGGAATTATGAAGGACTTACCTACCCTGTCTTGGCAGAGCTAGGCTGTCGACTTATCTGCTTCCAAGTTTTGTCCTTTTTGGACAGAAGTCTGTCTATAGTTGAAGCAAGGGGTTTTTCTTGCCAAGAGAACGGCTTACCACCAATTCAATCATCTCCCACTGGAGATTCTTCGGTGCTCATCTTCTACTTGGAGTAGAATAGGGGGTGCTGTCAGGAGCTGACATGTCTCGCTATCAAAAAATCTTAAGTTAAGAAAACATCTTTGAATGCCATATTCTGCAGATCTCTTGAGGTT
>CAJQZJ010034040.1:2220-17717 GCA_907164525.1 Lophiomys imhausi
AACATAGCAATAAAATGACTCTTAAGGACATTCTACTATACTCATAGATCAGGGTCTTGCTCAGCCATCATCAGAGAGGTTTCCTCTTGCAGTAAATGGAAACAAATACAGAGAGCCACCCCTGAACAGCAGAGAGAAAATAGAGTAAGAGACCATGAAACACTCTGTCCTAAATGGGTCTCCATCAGTTCCTCCCCACAAAGATCAGGGAACCCTAAGGAAGAGAAAATGGAAAGATTTTAAGACCCACAGGGGATGGAGGACACTAAGAAAACAAGCTTTCTAAATACAACAGGACGAAATACATATGAATTCATAAAGACTGTGGCAGCATGCACAGGGCCTACATAGGTTTGGGTCTGCATAGTGGAGTCTCAGTACTGCAAGGGGAAGTGGATACAAAGCCCCATTCCAATTCAAAAGCTATCACCAATTGATATCCACTCACAAATGAAAACTAGTTTCCTCCAACAGTCTCCCACACAGGGGAAGCAAAGCATTCTTCAAGCTAGGCTCCATGCCCAGAAGTACACGGCCAACACAGAACAAACTCTTATGGTAGTTTTGAAGGTTCTTTACCTCATAATGCTTTGTCAGTGTTTAATTTGTTTTGACTTTTCTTTACAGGTCCTTTTCATATGTATTACGGTTTCTGGTTTTGTGTTTTATGGAATTTCTGTGTGTGTGAACACGTGTTTCTGTCTCTATGTGTTTACTGAGCTTTTCTTTTGGGTCTTTTCCTTTGTTTGTTTTGGCCTATTTTGGTTTGTTTGTTCTTATCTAATGTTATTTGTTTATTATTGGTTTTTAGATGTCTGTTGGCATCCTAATGAGAGAAAGGAGGAGTATGGATTTTGATGGGTGGAGAAGTGGAAAGAATCTGGGAGGAGCTGGGGAATGGAAATCATAATCAGAATATATTGTACTAAAAATGATTTTCAATAAAAAGAAATTGCTTTTACAACAAATAAATACATGCACATATTATGACACAAAAACCAGCTTTATAATTAAGGTACATTAAGCTTTATATTTTACATATAAAATATGTGATACCAAGCTGAATTATTAGACTGTAAAGACACTTTAATTAATAATAATGAAAGCTGACATAATTTTCTCATTTGCTACCAAAAAGAAATTTAGTAACAATAAACACTGTCTTTTGTCAAAGAAAAAGCTACATCTGAGAAAACAAGACCTCTCAATAATAACATGGACTTGGCAAAACATTGCCATCATCACATTGAAATTATAAAAAGAAGCAAAGTCCTTTAAAGATGGTCTGCCTTCATTGCCACTGTGCAACAGAAACTGTATATTTAAACCAGTGCAATAAGTTAGGAAAAAGGAAACTGAAGACATGTATTTATAAAGGAGAGTTACTATCTGAATAACCCATTACCTGAAAAAAATCAAGACGGCAAAGTAACAGGGTAGGAGAACAAATAATCTGGTTGTTCACATAACAAAGGACACTGTATATAAATCATAACTATGTGTTATGATCGATGCAACTTATATAAGTTTCTGTGGAAAAGGTTATGACTTAACATCCAATAAATCCATGAATAAAACAGATGAGTTTATAAACCTGACAATTTACACAAACAACAGTATTCTGGTACTTATATCTTGGCATTTCCCAGCTTCTCAACTGTGAGAAATAATCCCTATGCTGTTTAACCCACATGGTGTGTCCTATTTGTGGAAGCTGATCAACACAGACAGTATCAGAATAAACTTGGCAAGCTACTACTAACTACAGTTCCTCATGGACTACAAGAACCAAAGTCTGATGGATCACCATTACTAAAAGAATTTTTGTGAATTAGTAAGGCAGGAGGGAGTAGTGTGGAAGGCAAAGAGAAAACAACTGATCCATGTTGAGGGAAGGTCTAATATCATTGCTTCTGATAGGATGAATTCAAAACTGAGATCTGGTTACCGCCCCTTCTGAGGTATTCTCTTGATTGGTTAATAAAAGTCGCTTATGGCCAATTAGCTGGGCAGAAAGAGTATAGGAAGGCAGGACTTCCTGAGATTAGACAGAATCCCTGAGCACACACAGAGAGAGATTCCTTCTCTTTTCGCCAGGAAACAGAAGGAGACAGATGTCTTGAGAACGCTGGAAGGTAATCACAGGCACATGGCAGTTTGGCATTAGGTGATCCGGGTTAACTTAGAGTAGCTAATTAAGAGTCTGCCCAACTAAGGATTGAGTGTTAAAACATTAAAAGGTCTTGGTGTATTTAATTATTGGGGAAAAGACTGTGGCAGCTTATAGGCCCTCAGTCCAAGCAGTCCCAGGCCGTTGGACTTCCAGACTCCCCTCAATCCCAGGAGACTCTCCCGCCAAACTGCTGGTAATTCTACCGGCCTAATATAACAAGTTATATTAATTAACAGAATTTAGGTTACAGGTGGTGTAGGCCGCCCTTGGTCCCAGGGCTCTTTTCCCAGGATAAATCAGGTAACCGGTTAAGGCATGAGGGCCAGGCCTCCTGCTCCTCTGCCAAGCCGCTGGCTACTCTGCTGGCTTAATCTTTTTTTTTTTTTTAAGGTTTTTCCAGACATGGTTTCTCTGTGTATTCTTGACTGTCCTGGACTCACTTTGTAGACCAGGCTGGCCTTGAACTCACAGAGATCCACCTGCCTCTGCCTCCTGAGTACTGGGATTAAAGGCCTGCGCCATCTGCCGGCTTAATCGTACAGTTTATACTTACTAATAGCTACAATAATTAAATTTCAGTTTCAGATCCATTCATTCAAACTGTGTTTTTAAAGGCTAACATTTAAATAAAATAACTCAGCTTGACAACAAAGATTAAAAAGAGACCAAGGAAAAGTCTGATACACCCTAATACACTTGGTCAGAAAAGGAATCCCCAAGCAAATGCTTCTATCAGTTTAACTGGCGGGCTCACTGGCCAGAAGGAAGTTGCTCACATGACAAGACTACAAATGCAGGAGAAAATACAATCTGACTGTCCTGACAAAATGGATAGGGCACACATATAAAGACCAACTTTAGTTGTTTCTTTATTTAAAGCCTTAAACCTTCAAGCAAGGTTTTGCATTACCCAACAATGACACTTTGGTTTTCCTTAGACTCCATGAGTTTAAAATTATAGATCTTTTGTTTTGTGAACAGGTTTTTGCTTTCTTCCAGATAAGACTTTTACATGTTTCTATTTCTGGATTAAACTCACAGGTAATAAACTACTTCTGAATAAGATTTTCCCATTTGGAGCCTGGAAACTGTGGAAGAACAGATTTTCTGTTTCATTTCTTTTTTTTTATAAGTACTTTATTTTTTTTTTCAAGTTACATCTCAGTCGCAAACCCTTCCCTATTCCCCCTTCCTGTCCCACACTTCCACCCTCTTCCCCCCCCCCAACAGCTTCTCTTTTCATTCCAACAAATGGTTCTTTCTCTTATAACAGTAAATTCTATACAAAACAGCAGAATTAAATATGCCACATTTATGAGAGTTAAATGGCCCAGTATACCTTCCCAATGTCCAGTTCATACATATTTGGCCCTTGACTTTAACCTTCTACCTTCTAACCATCTCCATGAGTTTAAAGTTCTATAACTGACTTAGTTTTCATACTAACTTGCATCACTATTATAACCATCTTCTTAGATCTAGAACGCCCTCTTGATTCCTAAACAACTCAAAATTTAGCTATGAGACTCAAGCTGTCTATTCTTCAACCACCTCAGAGAGCTGAGAAGGATAAATATATCTGATTGTATAGGAAGTGCAGGGCCTGCAGCTTCCAATACTAAGAAATGACAAACCAGTGACTACCTGGACAGTTCCCATTTTTTCTCCATACATTCCAGCATCAGTCTTCAGCCTTTTGGTCCTGTTTCTCTGACAGACATTTATTGTAGAGCAGGGATTGTGAAGGACTAACCTACCCTGTCTTGGCAGAGCTAGGCTGTCGACTTCCCTGCTACCAAGTTTTGTCCTTTTTGGACAGTAGTCTGTCTGCAGTTGAAGCAAGGAGTTTTTACATGCCAAGAGATAGGCTTGCCACTAATTCAACCATCTCACACTGGAGATTCTTCGATGCTTTTCTTCTACTTGGAGTAGAATAGGGGGTGCTGTCAGGAGCTGATATGTCACGATATCAAAAAAAAAATCTTAATTTAAGACCACATCTTTGAATGCCATATTCTGCAGATGTCTTGGGGTTTTTGAAGATGCCCTATCTATCTCTTGTATTTAGATAAGCAAATGTTGCTTGTCTCTTAACAACTTGATTACTGAGTAGCTTAGAGAATATCTGTGATAGACTGTCTTAGTAGCTAACAAGGTGACATGCATGCATGACTAGGAGTTTGTTTTTCTTAACTATCCTAAGCAGTTTAAGATGGTTGGTATCAAGAGGCCAGAGCTTCACATTTCATTTTTAAGTATCTCTAGGTACGATACCATTAGGAAGCGTTACCTTAAATTTTGTATCAATATACAAAGATCTTTTCAAATGTGGCTAAATATACTCTTAATTTTGTATCAATATACAAAGATCAATGCCTATGCGGCCCAATACAATCTTAATACTGTGTCCATATACAAGGGTCAATACCATTGTGGCCAACTATAATCTTAATTTAGTATCAATATACAAATATCAATACTGACGTAGACCAATACAATCTTATTTTTGCACAATAAACAATGGTCAATACCACTTTAGCCAAATATACTATTAATTTTGTATCAATAAACAAGGGTATAAGGGCATATTCAATAATGTGACCTTTCTTCTTGATCTTTCCTGTGCTGTCTATGTCTCGATTTTTCTCAAGTCCGTGCATTCCTACATAGGAGATAAAGAAGGATACAGAAAAGGGAAAGAAGGAATCCAGTAGACTTCAAGAAACACATTTTGGATGAATAGTCCAAATATTTTAAAATGATTAATATATATCATATCAACTTCAAAAATCTAAGGGAAAAAAGGCTTCTTACTAAGATCCCAATTACTTACAAAGAAATATTAGAATAGTAACATGAAATAAATTGCTATTTACATACTGTAACTCAAATATTCTTCAAATGTGAAGAATCTTTTTCCCATACTATTACTAGGAAAGATGAACTCTGAGGTTATATTCTATATTCTAAGGAGAAAGGTATCACAAAAAAAAATTGAGAGAACTGACCATTCTTTCATACATCACTATGTATGAAATATGCATTTTGTGCTTGTAGTAGGAAAATTACTAGAGAGATACCCGCCTTAATGAGTCAACATTCTGGTTCAGAATTAATATTAAGGAAATAACATTACACACACACACACACACACTCAACAGAAAGAATTTGGAGGAAAATGAACCACAGCAAAAAAGGTTCACTTTAGGGCAGATGTAATACACGGGTGATATCGGAGGCTTTCTTAAGATAAAACTGTAGCAAAGACTTTAAAATATTCGAGAGAGAAAGACCAATTCAGGTTCACTGGAGTACAGTGAGTGTAAGAGGGACAGGTGATAAAGCCACAAAGGGACCAGGGACCAGAGCAGCTGGGTTTTGTCTTGAGGGGGATGGGAAACCACTGGGGCATTTCAGGCAGAAATATGCATATTTCTAACTTACATATGGTCATTTTTTGCAACAAAGCAAACATCAACCACACAGAAGTTCTTCATCACGTCAATACAGAAGGTGGGCAGGAACTACAATCTGAATAACACTGCAGATGATTAGAGCAAGAGTGTACAAGAAGCAGAAAAGGCAAGATGCCTCTCTGACTCTGGCCAGCACATGTGGAATGACCGAAGGTCCATCTATCAAAGAGAACTAGCAAGTGTAATTCTTTGAAGATCAAGGAGAAGATAGAGTTCCAAAACACAGTTTTAGTCTTCTTATGTGTCACATGCCTATTTCATAATCAGAGGGACATACTGGAAAAGCAGCTAGGTCTATAAGAGAATGGTATTCTGGACAAATTGACATGCTTCAGATACAAATTTCTAGAAATCAATTTATAAAAGGATTGGCTTGTGAGGACGAGAATGCTTGAAACCATTTATATGTTGGTAACAGCAAAGAGAAAACATGAAGTATCAGTGGTTCATTAAAGCTTAGAAAGGTGTGAAAGAATAATATAATTCTACAAAGATGACAGAAAAAATGGATAAGGAAGAAGGAAGAGCCAAGCATCTGGCACACCAACTTAATAAACAAAAATGAGTGCTAAATATTCTAAATGCTACCAATGCATGGAAAGACTGGACTGACAAGTAATTACTGTTTTAGCAACTATGTTGAACATAAAACTCTTATTGGGATACCTTTAAAATACAGCCAGTCTTTTGTTTTCATACAAAAAGAAGCAACAGGATTTACCCTCTTGTATGAAACAACCACTTCAGAGAGTGGTCAACAGTCAAAGCATACTAGGTCTTTGGTATCCATGGGTTCTTTATCTGTGGATAGAAATATTCAGAGAGAAAAAAATCCCTTAAGGGTCCAAAAGCAAATACTGCCCTTGTTGTGCACTGAACATTATGTTAAATCCATGAGAGAGAAGGATGTGTAGGGCTAGCCTGCTCTGGTCATCCTACACCTCTCAGGTTCTCAATATCTCCTCAGCATTCATGTTCTAATCAGTTTCCATCTCACTCAGATGGTATGTATTTAACCTCTGCGGTTATGCTGAATATGTACAAGCTATTTTCCCTGTCATTATTCCCTAAACAATACAATATAACAACACATTCTGTATTAGTAACAAATGATTTAGAATGATTTCAAGTATATGGAAGGATGCATCTGGAACATGAGCATCTGATAATTTGCAGATTTTTCTGGTAAGCTTTCCCAGAACCAACCCATTGAGGATACCAAGACTCCTTATGAGAGATAAATACAGTGAGCACTATGCCTGGCTTTAATTTGCTATGTGGGGAAGGATTTTAAGGCCACAATAGCAGAAGAGAAAAACTAAACCGAGCCAGGCAGTCTTCCTTTACAATCAAAACTATTCTGATGATCAGTCAAGACAAATAAAAGATATCCTATTATAAAGAAATAAAACTAATCTACTTCACAAATGCAGACACTCACATACACAGGCACATATACATGCACACAAACACACACATGCATACATACACATACATATACACAAGCACACAGACACAATATGTGCAGAAAATACAATTAAAAAAATCTTCCAAAACAAGAAACAACACTGAGACTGTTCAACAAAGGCAATGGTCCTCTTTATGAAGAGTAAAGAATATACATAACTGACTGATTTCTACAAACAATGGTAAGCCAGAAAAATCAACATTTTAAATATGACTGTCGGTGCTAGCACCATAAAAAGAAATGGAGATAAAGCTGACCAAAAGTGTGAAAGCACTGCACAACTGAAACTATAAACAAAGGTTGAGAAGTGTAAAGGTCTACATACAAAGATGACTCTATCCATGAGTCAGAGACATTATCTCTCTCTCTCTCTCTCTCTAAATTGATTTTTACACTCAATGCAATTAAAATCATATTAGAATTTTAGGAAGAATGAACAAGATGTTTGTAAAATTCAAATGGAACTGCAAGAGTGATCTTGGGTAGGCAATAATCTCTTGGCTATGTCACCACAAGAATATTCAGAGAACATCATCAGTAAATTTCTGCTCCTTAAGATACTCTGGAATAAATCACCAACTATGAGACCTTTACAAAATATTTATCTAAAAGGAATATTGATAAGGACACTACTACTCTACAATTTTTAAAAAGACAACTTTTTTTTACAGGTACAGATGAAAAAAGAGCAGCAAAGATATATGCAGAAGTACAAAAGTGATACTTAACATCATTAGAAAATACAACTTGAGATCTCAGTAAGAATGATAACTCTATTCTCAGTACTGTGACTCACAACTGCAAATGTATGAGAGAATGTGGACAAGTGGAATCCCTCATGAATGTTAGAAATCTCTTCATTTATTTAGTTCTTTGGTTTTATCAGGATTTTAATAGTTTTCTGCATGTGGGTTTTGTACATGAAAGCTTTATTAGATTCTTATATGAACACTTTGTTGTAGAGGTGTTAATGTAAATGGAGAAGTTTTTTATTGAGAATAGTCTTTCTTTGTACAGTATACTCTGATCTGGTCACCTCCCAGACAGCTCCCAGAGCCTCTCTACCTCCTCATCCAACTGCATGACTTCTTTCTCTCCTGAGAAAACAGATTGTGTATGTTCATTATAATCCAGTTTTTTTAAATACGATTTTAACAGAAGACTTTGAAAGATTCAACTGCCAGCTTGATAATGCTGCTTCTAGGAGCTGTGGGTTAATACTGAAGAATTCCAGTGCCAAGTGTGGCATATCTCTGTGACAACTGTGGGTCAGGGAGGCACCACATGTACCCAAAACAAACTAGGTTGGCCTTTCCCTTGGCTGCCCACCAGAACTAGATGATAAACACACACAACACACCTTGGATGTTAAGTTACGAAGAAATTTAACAAGAATACTTCCTACTCTGACTGGATCTGACATCTGCTTCAGAAAAGGAAATCCATGCACAGAAAAAACCTGGTCAAAACTCATCACTGGGAAGTTAAAGGTCCTCAGGTGGGAATTGACTGCTATTTGTTCAGCTAAACTGGTATAGCACAAAACCACCTTCTTATAGTTGTACTCATAGTCAAATGCAGTATCAGCCCCAATCAGATAGCCAGTAAATGCAAAAACTCACGGCTGCTGGAAGGGTTGAAAGTAAGTGACAGCTGAGGGCTCAGCCCTGAACAGAAAACTTGTACCATTCCATTGAATGTTTAGGTAACACCGCTGGCAAGAAGGTGGAAAGAACTTAAGAGCCAAAAGAGAGTGAAACGGCTGAAATATGCCATCTTCTGGGCATGCCACAGCCACTGTAATCATGAACTTAACAGAAACAAAGGGTTACCCCACTCTGGCCTCCACAAGAACTGGCCAGTGAGCAGTCAAGCAAGAACAGGTGCCTATCTCCCTCATTGCTGAAATACTGGTTACAGAAAGATTCTGGGAGAAGAATCATTGTTTTCATTGTGTACCTACTTAGATAGTTTCAAGTCCATGATTAAACATCTGGTCCTAGTTAAACCCAATGGTTGTTAACAAAATGAAAAAACCTACATCTTGGAAGAGACTAGTATGAGTTTGATAGGAGAAAAGGGATAAAAGAAAGGATGAGGGAGAGTAATCAGACTAGAGTGGGGGGGTGTATGCGTGTATGAAACTGGCAAAGAACAGATTTAATTAACAATAATAAAAAGGATTAATGACTCCATATAGGAATGAAAAGAATAAATAAATTCACAGCTTAGTCATGAAAATTAGCAAACCAGATGAAAAGTTCAGCAATGTGGAGGAGAAATTTAAAATCATGGAAGAAAATTTTCAGCAATGACAATGAGATGCTGAGAAAGAAAACAGTAAACACAGTGAAAGCTCAACACGCAAGATAAGTGTAAGAAGTATAAATGACAGTGTCTTTGCCTTGCAGAAGCTTTCCAGTTTCATGAGGTCCCATTTATTGTTGATCTCAGGTCCTGAGCAGCTGTTGGTGTTCTGTTCAGGAAGTTGTCACCTGTGCCAATCATTTCAAGGGTTTCTCCCACTTTCTCTTCTAATAGATTTAGTGTGTCAGGCCTTATGTTAAGGTTTTTGATCCTCTTGGACTTAAGTTTTGTGCAAGGTGATAAGTATGGGTCTAATTTCATTCTTTTACATGTGGACATCCAGTTGGACCAGCACCATTTGTTGAAGATGCTGTCCTTTTCCCATTGTGCGGTTTTGGCTTCTTTGTCAAAAATTAAGTGATCATAGGTGTGTGGGTTCACTTCTGGGTCTTCAATTTGATTCCATTAATCTACTGGTCTGTTTCTATATCAATACCATGTTGTTTTATTACTATTGCTCTCTAGTACAGCTTGAAATCTGGGATGGTGATACCTCCAGATGTTTTTTTATTGTACAGGATTGATTTAGCTATTCTGGGTTTTTGTTATTCCATATGAAAATGGCAGCCTAAAGACTGGGAAAAAATCGCCAACCCCACATCTGACAGAGGGCTAATATCCAAAATTTACAAAGAACTCAAGAAATTAAATGCCAAGAAACCAAATAATCCAATAAAAAAGTGGGGAACAGAGCTAAACAAAGAGTTCACAAAGGAGGAATCCCTAAGGGCTGAGAGATACTTGAAGAAATGCTCAGCATCCTTAATCATCAGAGAAATGCAATTCAAGACGACTCTGAGATTCTATCTCACACCTGTCAGAATGGCTAAGATCAAAAACTCAAATGACAACCCTGCTGGCGAGGTTGTACAGAAAGGGGAACACTCCTCCATTGCTGGTGGGGGTGCAAGCTTGTACAACCACTATGGAAATCAGTCTGGCTATATATTAGAAAACTTGGAATAGCTCTACCTGAAGACCCAGTCATACCACTTCTGGGTATACATCCAATGATTCCTCCCAAACCACAAGGGCGTTTCCTCATCTATGTTCATAGCAGCCTTGTTTGTAATAGCTAGAAACTGGAAACAACGCAGATGTCCCTCAACTGAGGAATGGATAAAAAAAAAACAAAACAAAACTGTGATACATCTACACAATGGAATACTACTGAGCCATCAAAAACAACGAAATCATGCAATTTGCACCCAAATGGATGGAACTAGAGAAGCTCATTCTGAGTTAGCTAACCCAGACTCAGAAGGATGCACATGGCATTTACTTATAGTCAGATTTTAGCCATATAGTACAGGATAACTATGCTAAACCAATGCACCAAAGTGAGCATGAACACAGACTTTGTTTCCTATCAATGAGACACTTTTGCCCTAGTAGTGCTGCCTTGTAGGCCCCCAGTGTATGAGGAGGCTCTTGGCCCTCATATGACTACTGAACTGGGGCAGGGTACTGATATGTAGGGACACTCCACTCCAGAGGAGTGGGATGGAAGGGATAGGGGGGAGTGGGTGGGAAGGAAGTACTGGGATGGGTGGAAAGAGGGTACTATGATGGAGATATAACCTGAAGTAATGAATAAACATTAAAAAAAAGTATAATGAATGAAGTCAAGACAATATTGGTCACGCATTTACAAAAACAAAAAGAAAAAAAAACTAAATAGACCAAACCTAAGAATACATGGTTAGAAGTTCTGATATAAAAAGTAGTGGCATGGAATCTATTAAATAAAAAATTTCCTAAATCTAAAGAAAAGAATTAATACCCCTCCAAAAAAACAGAACCACAAATAGACATGACCATAGAAAAACCATTCTACAACACGGTGTAGTGAAAATATCCAAAACCTTCTATCTGTAAGAGAATTCAGTTACAGAGGCAAGTGATTTTATTCAACAGTTTCCAAAAACATAAAATACCCAGAACAACCCTAACCAAAGAATGAAGAACCTTTACAGTGAAAATTTCAAAATACTGAAGAAACTTGCATGCTTAGAAACGGAACGAATCCCATGCTCATGGATTGGCTATGTTACCAAAAATTATCTTCAATGCTATCTTTATCAAAATTTGACTTATGATCTTTATATACAACTACAAAAACAATGCTAAAATTCCTGTGGAAACATAAGAGACAAGAGACTCCAAATGCAAAGCATTCCTAAGCGATGAGCAACTCTGCAGGCATCAGAATACCTACCTGCCTGACATGACATTGTCTCCCAGACCCACAGTAATGAAACAGCATGACAGTTGCACAGAAGTAGACACTTAGACCAATGGGGTAGAACAGAGGACCCACAAACTCACAGCCATCATAGCTGCCCCTGCCCCTACACACACATTCCACACCAGGAAAGTAGAAAGAAGACAGGAGACTAACGAGAAAAAAGATTTAAATGAAGAGAAAGAAATAAGAGACAGCAATGGGATACTTGTGACATGAATGAGAAGGGGACTGTAACCGAACTTTTAAATTATTATTTATTTATTACTAAATTCACTTATAACAAACACCAACAATTTCTTAACTATTAATCCTATAAACTCCTACAACCCCTTTAACCTATCCACTAAACCTATTGATAATTATAACAACTACTTTCATAACCTTTTAGAATGATACAGTCTCTGGGGCAGGTCCTCAGTCGTCAGGAACACAGTCTTTGTTGTAGATTCTTTAACGCACTTAGCAGTCCTTTTTCTGGATCTCTCAGATGCAGGTTCGTCAGGGTAAGTTGGTTATTGCAGTCTCACCTTAAATAAGGCTTCATGCTTTCTTCTCTGTGGGAGACCCCAGCCATCTGCAGGCCAACTTACTTCTTTTGAATCAGGAACTCAGCTGCTCTGCCTCAGTCCTTAAAGCCAGGCACAGTTTCCCCTAGGCCACTGATCGGACAGATCAAACCCCTCCAGGCAAAAGCTGAGCCACAGGGTCCAGTCCTTGGCCTTGGCCTTGGCCTTTTGGTGTCTTGCTCAGGCTTTCTTTGCTCACCGGCTTCTTTCTGCTTCAGGGAGAGAGCTGGTCATCAATGGCCAGCCCTTTTTTCAGCAGGACTCTTGGAGCTCTCTAGCATCAGGGGCCTCTTCTCCTTCTGGGCTCCATGCACTGTCCTTAAATAGGAGGAACTCTGTTTCAGCTTAATTTGGGATCCGCCCACTTAGCAGCTGAAAACAATGTCAGACCAGATACTTTGTTTCTTCAAGTCCATTAAGTCTTTTCCTGTTTTCCTGACTTCAACCTTGTTTTTCAGTCTATTGAGCCTTTCCTGTTTTTCAGTCTATTGAGTCTTTCCTGTTTTTCAGTCTATTAAGTCTTTCCTGTTTTTGCTGACTTCATGCTGATAATGCTCTTCAGGCCCCGAATTAAGAGACAGTATCAGAAACTCCTATATATTTTCTAAATCTAATTTATCTAACCCCTACAGGGGACCAATAGAAAGAAGAAAAAGGCCAATCAGAAGAGGAAGCATGGCTGAGGGAGTTGTGTAAAAATAAAGTACAATGACATTTATGTATGAAATAATGAAATCAATTTCTTCTCATGCTAAATTTAAAATTAGCAAAATGAAAGTATACAATCTAGATATTAACTGTATCATTTCCAAATAACAAACCCTTCAAAATTTAAATATCTTCAGCCATAAGCTAACCCTTAAGGCTTGCACCTCATTAACAGTAACAAGAAAATTGAAAAGCAATTACCAAATGTATTTAGAACTACTGAAGTTATTTCACCTTATGCTTATGAACTACAGAACACATATTTGATCTGTCACAAAATTTAGAACAGTTCATATGCTTGGATAAAATTCAGTTTTCTAAAAATCAAAATGTTAATACAAGAAGGAAAATTTCCAGGGTATATGATCTAACTAACTCTACAGTGTATAGTAAGGTGTTCTTTCCATATGGCCAGTCCATAACAAAAACTCAGAAAGGAAGCAGCTTCATAGATTTGCAAGGACATTTTCCAACCCTCATCATGTTGGAAACAGCATATACGAGAAAACTTTGAAAGTTTTATAGAAAGAGAAAATGGATTACTTATCTAGTCTTTCTAAACTTTGGCAACTTCCAAAACACAAAGGAAGAGAAAGGTGTGGTCACAAGTGAAGTCGGCATTACCTCCACCACTGGCAAATGTGCAAGGCTTTTCATAATAATTACCAAGACTCTGCCCTTTTGATTCCTGAGATGGTTAATCTGTCAATTTGACAGGCTGTAGAATCACCATGGAAACAAATCTTTCGACGTGTCTATGAGGGATCATCTAGAGGAGGTTAAGTAAAGTGGGAAGACCCACCCTAACTGTCAGAAGTACCATTCCATTGAAGGGCTGTGGTCCCAACTGTGCAAGTACAAGAACAGCTGAGAACACAGTCTCTGCTTCCTAATGCATGTGCTGAGCTTCCTTGAGGCACTGCTGCTATGCCCTCCCTATGATGGTCTGTACCTAAGACTGAGAGTCAAAATAAGTCTTTTCTCCCTTAAACTTCTAGTCAAGATATTTTGTCATATCATAGTACTATTATATTTTTAAATAATGAAATTAGATAAAAATTTAACATTTTACTCATAATACAATTTATATTCCACAATATTTTTGTGACAGTAATTAAATTATAAAGACTAAGCAATTTTCAAACACATGAATTTTTTTCCACCACACTTAGGAATTCACTTTTGACTTCTTACTTTTGGTCCCATACTTCTGATTTTAAATTTATGGCAGGCAAAAGGAAGGAGTGCATAAATAGGCAATTTTCATCTCAGAAGCATCAGACATTATAAAGAACTATTGATTTCAAGAAACTACTCTACTATTAAGTTTCCTATCAAGTGTCTGTAATGATTAAATACAAAATTTTATATACAAGTTAACATGAATGAATAATCTAGACACCTCACTAAAAGTTAAGGACAGAATCCCCAAAGTACACAGAACCCACAGTTCAATGGTATACTTTTCAGATCCAAATTTGAGATACAAAACTATGCATGGGGAACAGGAAGATGAGCCCTAATGGGTAAATGTGCTTGCCCCAAGCCTCAGGCCTGAGATGGACTTCCAGAGGCCACATGGTACACAAGAGAACCAACTCTGCAAAGTTGTCTTCTAACCTCCACATGTGCCTGCCCTAGAACATGGGCACACACACGCACACCCCAATGCATACATGTGCATGTACATACATGCACATGCACGCACACACACACATTCTACATAAATAAATATAAATTAAAATTTTAAAGTTTAGGTGTGAGAGTGGAAATATGAGAACATAACTTTGGGCCATACTAAACTGCACTCACCAACACACAGATTCTAGTGCCACTCTGGGTACTATCTTACCACATTGATGTCGATGTCGCCACCTAACAAAGCCTCAGCAAAATTTAAAAGAAAACATTCAAACACAGGAACATGTGGTGCTCACTAAGCACCAGGAAGAATTAGTAAATGTGTTTGAGGTTCAGATAAAACTAGCTGGATTCATAGTCCATTATCATGCTCCTCTGAGCCTTGCATGTAGGCATGAAGCAGGCAAGCACAGTGGTCCACTCCCCTGTACTGCCTCGACAAGCTTCAACCATTAGCTACACTTTACACTTGCCACCACAGCTTGTCCTGGGAGAATGAAGTGCATCCTGTGGACTATGGGGAAAGTACTACGAAAGCTTGTGCCTGGTTCTCCCTGGTCTGCCTTATGATCCTTTGCTAAAATGTTTGTATTGTTCTGCTGTAATAATTCACAGCCTTTAGAATGAAAGTATTCTGAGTCCCATAGAATTCCTGAAAACCCTTCTAACATCCCTTTTAAGAAAGCAAACATCAACTGGTATGCTTTTCCCTGGGGCCTGAAAACATATATAAACAAGTAACATCATACAGACCAAACAGATTCTGTTTATTTAGGGCATATAGTATGTATTTAGGAAAGCAAACACACACACACACACACACACACACACACACACACACACACACACA
>CAJQZJ010034040.1:17727-60888 GCA_907164525.1 Lophiomys imhausi
ACACACACACACACACACACACACACACACACACACACACACACACAGACTCATGTGACAAAAATTAAAAAGAAGCCATAAATTTGAGGAGAAAGGTACATGGGAGAGCTTGGCGAGAGGAAAGGGAATAGGGAAATGTATCAAGAACTAAAAAAAAAAAAAAAAAAATTAAAAATTAAAAATGCATCAAGGAACTCCTTAGAGCACTGAGATAAAAACATGGTGCATACAAAACCAACAAAAAGATACAATGTGAAGAAGTAATAAGAAAACCTTAGACGTGTTCAGCTTCAACTTTGCTCCTCATAAGTTCACAAAAGTTTTTTTTTTAATGCTTGCATATGGGTAAAATATTCACAAATGTAATAGTCTACTAAGTTTAAGTCCATATATATGTATGGATATATTGATAATAAAATATTACAACTGTTTGTATGTTTAATAAAATAAAATAGAAAATAAACATACAGGGCAACTAGACTGATCATACACACAACCAGACAACAGTGATAGTGAATAGCAAACAACAAATAAAATATGGAATCTAGAATATATTATCCTACAAGAAAATTTCATATGTCTCTTACTAAATGCAAATCTTTCATGATAGTGTATCATAGAAAAAACATTGGTTTTGATGTCCTGAACAAACATTAATGTACTTCCACTCATAAACACTTGAATAATAAGTAAAAAGCACAGAGCATTTTTGCAATGCATAAAGCTAACAGAGTGTTCAAATGTAACACATGTAAAAGACTCCTAACAAAATTTAAATGAAGATAACACAATATAATAAAACAAGAAGAAAATGAACACATATTTCACAAAACAAATATTCACATGGTCCATATTCCCAACAGCCCAGCCTTAAGGAAACACTAATTGAACTAATTTTTAAATATTACTCAATAATTAGAAAGACTAAAAGAGAGGGAAGTCTCGTACTCTACTGGTAAGAGTATAAACTGTTGCAAGCCATTTCAGTCAAGTATGCTATGTGCTCCCAGACGTTCTACTGCCAAGACAGGTGACATGGATGCCTACAGCAGAGCTAGTCACAAGAGCGTCAAAGGAGAAAACTAAGAGTAACATCAGAGCCCTAATAAATTCTGCAACAGTCAGGACAGACAACACTATACAGTGGTTTAAGAAAGTTGCTACATATAATAATGTGGTTCAACCCACTAGTATCAGCAAAGAAGTACTTTGCAAGTTTGGATGCAAAATTTAGTGTTCACAGACAGAATTGTGGTTATTTCTGGAGACTTATGACTGAAAAAGAGAGTTGAGGTACCAGAATGCTGCTGATGCTTTATTTCTTGGCCAGAGTTGTGGGTTCATGGATATATTAACTCTACTATAGTCCATTAAACAGCACTCTTACACATGTAAGTTTTAACACCTCGTTCATCTATCTGAAATTCTGTTCAAGGCACCTCACACTTTATATTTTCAAAATGTTGTATTTATCTCATATTTTGACTTGAATCTAGCCCCATATCTTAGTTCATACTATCAAAACAAAAATCATCACGCTTTTGTCATGAATTAAATTGTGTCATAGAAAAAGATGTATTGAAGATCTAATCCCTAGTACCTGTAAATGTGACCTTACTTAGAAATAGGATTATCTGCACATGTAATTAACATGTAACTTAAGATGTGGTCACACTGAAGTAGGACATGCCTGTATTACAACAGAACTGTTGTCCAAAAAAATGCTGTCCTATGACATATGTACAGAGAGGTTACATGATGACAGAGGCAGTTACTTTAATGACTACAAACAACAAAGACTGACAACATCCAAACTAGATTACAAGTAAGGATTCTGCTTTGTCTAAGAACATGGCTTCTAACTTATAGATTCGAAAATACATGTGGTTTAAGTAACTTGGTTTGTAGTACCTACATGGCACTCACAGGAAGCTAATATATTCTTCTATGTAATTTCGGATTCTTACCTCAGCCTCCCATTCAGCAAGAATCACACTACTCTCTTAATTTATCCAATACAAAAACTCAAATCCACTCATTTCCCTGCAGTTTTCATATCCTGGGATCATCAAGACTTATCATTTTTTTCTTCTAATAATCTTTTATTTTAAACTTTTCCCTTCTATTTTTACCATTACTATTCTAACCTGGAACATACTTTTTATGATCTTAGTTCTTTCCTTATATGTTTCTCTTCCCAAACTGTCAAATATTACTTTCCTTATATTATTTCTCTTGTCTTAAACTGTCAGACACCCTTTATTACATGATACTCAAAACCTATGCACTATCCGGGCACTACATCCTACTTCCTTCAATAAATACAGTGATAAATAACCCATGAACCCATTTTACTCCGGATTAGTTGGCTAACTGTTTTCATGGTACATTTAAAAATCTCTGGAGACTCATGCTCAATTAAATATTTGTATCCACACCATCATTACATTGTACAAGCTCAGCTTCTGTCAACTCATGCCTTCCAAGCTGATTAATAATTTATTCTTCACTATGTTTTTTCTCCATTTTCCTCCAGTTATCATTCACACTGTTTTATCCTCAAAATCTACCACTAAAATCATTAAGTATCAATCTTCGCAATAACTTTCCTCTCTCCCTATGATTTTATTTCCCTCAACATACATGGTTCTTTTACTACTAATGTTCCCTTAAATACTAGCCTCTCCTGTTTTCTCTTCCTAAACCTTGCTAAAATTAATATGCATCTCCTATGCCCTCCCCGCAAATTTAGAAGTCAATTTTTAAAATGTTTATTTATTACTTCAAGTTACATCTCCATCACAGTCCCCTCTCTCCACCCCTCCCATCCCCACCAATGGGTGGAACTAGAAAAGCTCATCCTGAGTGAGCTAACCCAGACTCAGAAAGATGCACATGGCATCTATTCACTTATAATTGGATTTTAGCCATATAGTACAGGATAACTATACTACAATCAACACACCAAAAGGAACAGAAATCATACAATTTAAATGGGCAGGAAAAGCCGTTTCTTTCACTGTCTGGAGAACAGGGGTTTGATGGCACTCGCAACTGAACCAATAGCCGTGCACATGCTACCCAGATACCCTACTATTCAGCCCTACCTCTAGACTTCTAGACTTTCCATCCAGAGCGCAGTCCTCCCCTTCCTCTCCACCTGATCCTACTTCTTCCCCCATCCCCCCTTCTTCTCAGAAAAGGAGAACCCCCCTCCATCAATCCATCCCAGCTCTTCAAGTCCCACCAGGACTAAGAGCATCCTCTTACACTGAGGCCAGACAAGGCAGCCTGGTTAGGATAAAGTGATCCACAAACAGGCAACAGAGAGTCCATGTCACAGACAGTCCCTGCTCCATTTGCTAGGGGACCTCCATGAAGACCACACTGCCTATCAGCTACATAGGTGCAGGGGGGCCTAGGTCCAGTCCATACATGCTTTTTTAGATTGGGGTTTCAATCTCTGTAAGGCCCCTGGGGCCTAGGTTACTTTACTCTGCTGGTCTTTCTGTGGAGTTCTTGTCCCCTCAGAATCCCTCTATTCTTCCTCCCACTCTTCTGCAAGACTCTCCAAGCTCCACCTAATGTTTGGCTGTGGGTCTCAGCATCTGTTCAATTCAATGGTAGGTGGGGCCTCTCAGAGGATAGTTATGCTAGGTTCCTGTCTGCAAGCATAGCAGGATGGTTTGGATATTATTCACTTATAAGTGAGTACATACCATACATATCTTTTTGGGTCTGGATTACCTCACTCAGGATGATCTATTCTACTTCCAGCCAATTGCTTCCAAATTTTATGATTTCCTTGTCTTTGGACTTTTTAAAGGAGTCTAAGTTATTCTCAAAGTCCTTGAAATATATGATCTTCCTGCCTTAGCCTCTCAAGTAGCTGGTTTTACAGGCCTGTGCCACAAAATCTAATATCCAATTTCATCAAAGTCGATGTCAGAGGCAAAGCTGTACTATCCAGTGTTTTTAAGAGGCAGCAAGAAAAGTCCTGGGCAGATTGCCTCCGCAACGGCCTAGCCTATATAGTTCTAGATGCCCAAAAGCAGCCTCCTTCAGTTCTTCATTTCCATATCTGCACCACTCAATATCCTTCAATCATTTCCTTTAGCTGGGATGAATCTTCTGGCACTTGTTAACTAAGAACTCTCTATCCTAACCTCTTCGCTTGGCTGCTATGACAATACCAGGCTGGGTGGCTTAAACAAGGTAGCGCTGGAAGACTGAAAGTCTGAGATAAGGGTGCCAACATTGTGTATTGTGCAGTTCCTGCTAACAGATCTTCAGGTCTTCCAAATATTATTTTCTTGATGTACTACTCTTCCAACCTAAGTAAATTCAATCATCTGAAGGGTTCACCATCTAAGACCATCACAGTTAGGATTAGAAATCAACATATGAGGGAGACACATATATTCAGTACATAGTGAAGTGATTCATTCTTTTCTCTCAATTTTATCTTTCCCAAGAGTAGGCTCTAGCTTATATCTTCACTAGATCCTCACTTGATAATTCATTGGGAGTTGATATTTTCCCCCAGCCAAAATTATTGAGTCCTGGTGCTTAGAAAGATGGCTCTAAGGTTAAGAGCACTCACTGCTCTTAGGAAGGTCAGGAGTTTGATTCCTAGCACTGTCAGTGAGCAGCTTATAACCACCTGTAATTCCTGCTAAGGATATTTAGGATATTTGGGGGGATCTTAGCACTCTTATTGCATGCACTCCATGAGCATATACATGTGCGCACACGCACACACACACACACACACACACACACACGATCTAATAAAACTGAGTCTTTGATGCTTCTATGTTTTCTTCCTAACTAGTAAATCTACTTGCCTACTTATTAAAAGCTTTTTATTTTCTTTCTCCCTCACTGTCCTACCAAGTCAGCGTCTTATGTATTCCAGACTTGTTAGTGTAACTTTATTCAATTGTGTTTCACACTTTCTTCCTTAACCTGGCTATCATCCAATTAATTGAGACTCTATTATATTATTTGTTAAACTGGCTTAACAACACAAAAACTGGGCAGTTTTACTATATTCTTAACCCACTAAAATAACCTGGCTTCCCCCCCACCCATCGTAAATCCCAGAGATACTTGCACTTTGTGGCTTTCCTGCGTCAGCTGAATCTCTCCTGGTCTCTCCTGCCTCTCTCTGCCTCTGCCTCTGCCTGAATATCTCTTACTTCCTCTGCTAACTCCTCCTCCCCTGGAGGGCAGGAAATCCAGACCTATTCTCTCCCCTGCTCAGTGATTGGCTGTAAAGTACTTTATTGGCATATGAGGGACACCTGGGAAGCAGTGTTTACACAATATTCAGACATGAGATTCTCAAAGACTGTAACCAGCTATGGGGGATACAGAAATCAGCATTTGAATTACACAATAACTTTACGCCTACACAGACTGGCCTTAAAAAATGAGGTCCTAAGCAATATTTGCTTATCTAAATATAAGAGATAGATAGGGCATCTTCAAAAACCTCAAGAGATCTGCAGAATATGGCATTCAAAGATGTTTTCTTAACTTAAGATTTTTTGATATCGAGACATGTCAGCTCCTGACAGCACCCCCTATATTACTCCAAGTAGAAGATGAGCATCGAAGAATCTCCAGTGGGAGATGATTAAATTGGTGGTAAGCCATTCTCTTGGCAAGAAAAACCACATGCTTCAACTGTAGACAGACTTCCAAAAAGGACAAAACTTGGAAGCAGGTAAGTCGACAGCCTAGCTCTGCCAAGACAGGGTAGGTAAGTCCTTCATAATTCCTGCTCTACAACCAATGTCTGTCAGAGAAATGGGGCCAAATGGCTGAAGATTGATGCTGTAATGTATGGAGAGAAAATGGGAACTGTCCAGGCAGCCACTGGTATGTCATTTTTTAGTTTTGGAAGCTGCAGGCCCTGCACTTCCTATATAATCAGATATATTTATCCCTCTCAGGTCTCTGAGGTGGTTGAAGAATAGATAGCTAGAGTCTCATAGTTAAATTTTGAGTTGTTTAGGAATCAAGAGGGTGTTCTGGATCTAAGAAGATATTTTTAAAATTATGAGGCAAGTTAGTATGAAAGCTGAGTTAGATATAGAACTTTAAACTCATGGAGATGGTTAGATAGTAGAATGTTAAAGTCAGGTGCCAAATACATATGGACTGGACATTGGGAATGTATGCTAAGCCATATAACTCTTATAATCGTGGCCTATTTATTTCTGTTGTTTTGTATTGTATTTATAGTTATAAGAAAAAGAACCATTATTTGGACTGAAAGGGAGAGCTGTTGGGGGGAAAAATAAATACCTTAAACTAAAAAAAAAAAAAAAAAAAGAAGGGAAGAGGATGGTGGGGCTGAGGGGGAGGAGGGTGGAAGGGTGGGACTGGAGGGGGGAGTAGGGAGGGGATTGTGATTGAGATGTAACTTGAAGAAATAAAAAATAAATTATTAAAAAAAAAAATGAGGTCCTGAGCTTCTGATCCTCTTGACTCCACCTTCCCAAGCTTTAGGAGTTACAACATGTAGCTTATGTGAGGGCAGGAATACCCCCGAGAACCCATATATGTTAAGCAAGCATTTTACCAACTGAACTGTATCTCCAGCTGTAGGTAAAAATGCAGGCATGACCTAGAGGGCACCCTACCAGGCATACAGCACTTCTAAATAAAAGGAATGGCACACCATGCTCCTGAAGTCAGAAAACTGAAGTAGTATGAGTAACCAGTAGCTAGCTAGCCTGTGGACACATCTGCACTCTCTGTGTCTCCTTTAACGTGCTTCTTCTACATAATACCTGGAGGTGTTAGTTCTCACTATACAGTCCAAGGTAATGTGCTAACCATTCACAGTCCATAGACTTCCACTCTATAAGCGGATGCTCACATGCAATGAACCACAAGCTGTTCCCTGAGACCGTCTCCGGAGTGGTTTATCTCTACACCCTATCCCAACCCACAGGCACTGCTGTCTTGTCGGGGGACACCCTAGTAAGGATGGCGTCCAGCTTCTCCAGATTACCCTTTCCTCTCTTCCATACTCTTTCTGACAGCTTATCTAATCAAAACACTTCGATCCTTTAAAGTTGTCCTTTCCTAGGTTTCCCTTCTTTTCTTCTCAATCCCTCTCTCTTCTTCTACTGTGTACTGTAATCTCTCAAATAGTTCCAAATCTTAATACTAACAATTCACAATGCCACACCCTACACATCATTTCCAAGTACATCTAAAGAATATACCCCATAGGCACCATAATTAATAAACTGGTTAATCAATGCCATCACTACTCTTTCCTAGTCATTTAGAGAAGAAATTCAAGTCTTATCTAACTCCTTCCTGAGTCATAATGATATCCAAGTACTTATACTTCTCAGACCCATTCCTCCATTCGAGTCCCTCTACATTTATCTTGGAATCTTGACTTTCCAAGGACCACTTTTCCCTTCAGTAGCTCGG
The DNA here is from genome assembly GCA_907164525.1 of Lophiomys imhausi. NCBI lineage: Eukaryota > Metazoa > Chordata > Mammalia > Rodentia > Muridae > Lophiomys > Lophiomys imhausi. Next base: position 25,189 of record CAJQZJ010034040.1, read on the forward strand.
ATATAGCAGTAATAGGGTGTACTAATGTACAATCATAGAGTTGAGTCTATAGCTAAGTTCCCTCAAAGGTGTCTGCATTCCTACCATTGCTGTGATAAATTGTTCTAACCAAAACAACTCCAGAGAAGGAGTAAAACTGGCCCAAGAGAAAGATGTATGTTGCAGATAGCAAAACTGGAGGGGAGGAACCATTTAGATGAGCTCTTTGATACTGAAGCCCCAAATACTGGGCATGGAGTTACACAGATTTAGTGTTTGCTCATTTAGGTCTTCAGTCTTCTTTTGGTCCAGTCTTTTCCTCACTTTGCTTCTATTTCTCCTTTATGGAATAATAATGTGTATTCTGTGCCATTGTGTGTTGAGTGCCTAATTTATTTTTGATTTAATGGGGTCTTGGGTAAGAGACTGCCTTAAGTCTCAGAAGAGACTTTAGACATTGGACTTTTGAGCAGGATTGAGACTTAAAGACTATGGAGACTTTTGAAGTTAGACTAGATGCATTTGGCCTTATGATATGACCATGAACCTGTGGGGGGGGCAGGGGCTGAACGTGGTGGTTTTGATGAGAAATGTGCCCCACCTTGACTCACGTATCTGAACAATTGGTCCTAAGTTGGTGTCGCTGTTCAGAAAGGCTATAGAACCTGTAGGAGATGGATCCTTCCTGAGGGAAGTCAGTCACTGGAGTTGACTTTGAGGGTTTGTTTACTCCTTTCCCTTCCTGCTGCTTCTCTCTGCTTCCAGTTCACAGTTGGAAATATGATCAGCTGGTTCCTCTTCCTGCTGCCATTTCACGCTTCCCTGGCATTACAGACTCTCAGGAACTGCAGAGGAAGAATCCACTCCCTCCTCAGTCTTTCATCTTTCTTGTTTCCAGAAAAAGCAGGATGTGGGGGACACTGAAGCTCAGTTCCACTGCCAGCTTGGGATAGACCCTGCTCCATCTGGGCCATACTGACACCAGTTTTTCCCAGCCTTCTTTTCCTCTTCCAACTATTCTTTGTTTTTGCCCCACTTGCTTTCTGAAATGCAGTCGTGCCCAAGAGAATTCAGTAATAACTATGCCACAGACTCAACACAAACATTATCATCAAATTTTCTCGGCCAAAGAAAATTGTTACTTTTTAATTTAGCTTCAAGCAAGTTCTCAGGACAAAGGCATAATGCAACCAAATTATTTGCTAAAATATAACACAAATGGCCATTAGCCCAATTGCTTACTCTGTTTCCCCTTTGACACCCCACTTTGAAGCCAGGTCTCCCTTGTCCATATTACTACCAGAACTACTGTCTTGTGGATTCCTATAACAATGCCTTGTTGAACTCTGTTTACAGCATTCAACAGCTTTGCTTGTCCAAACTTCCTAAGTTCTCCACATTCTTTCAAAAACAATATGCCCAGGTTCTTCACAGCAACAGTAACAGTCCACTTTCTCTGGTACAATTTCCTTACTAGATACTTTTCTGTTGCTGTTCAAAAGCACTCTTACTAAAAGCAACTTAAGGAAGAAATTAGTTTATTTGAGCTTAAGGTTCCAGAGGGACAGAGTCCATAATGCAGGAAAGAATGGCATGCTAGCAAGAGAGGGAAGGCAACTGTTGGCATTCCCATTCATATACAGAAAGCAGAGAGAGGGAGCACAAAGTGGTGTATTTCCTCTAGCAAGGCCCCAACTACCAACACTGCCATAACTTCCCAGAAGGTCCCCCAAAGACCAAGTATTCAAATATGTAAGCCCATGGGGCTATTTCTCATTCAAATCACCATAGCTCTTAACTGTTTGCCAGTCTATTATCCCTTGCCTCCATAGAGTATATGTTTGAACGCCACAGAAATACTAATGAATTCTGGAATCCTCACCCTAGTGTTCTTTTCAAATTATACTCTATTTCATTTTCGATTCCCTCATAAAGGAAAATGTAAATGTTCTCTTCACAAACTAGCCAAAAATGTTAGATTACTCCTCTTTAAGTCTTCCTTCATCAGCAGTTAAAAAAAATCCCTTCTATAATCCTACAAACTTAATTTTTATTTATTTGTATGGTACTGGAGACAGAAGCCAAGGCAGAATGCAAGCTAGACATGTGCTCTATCACTGAGCTATATGCCTATATGCTCAAATCTCTTTTTACTTTGAAACAAGGTCTTACTATGTTGCTAGGCTGGTGGTGTTGAAATTGCAGACAAGTCTTTCTGTCTCAGTCCCCTAAGTAGCAGGGATTGCAGATCTGCCCCACCAGGTCCTGTTCCACCACACTTTATGCTAGTTTTGTTGCAGATCAACAAGTCTATTTTCACAGCAATGTTGAGAATAAAGTATCATGCAATCAATATTACAGATTTTGAAACAGGTAGAAATTAACAACACTCTCCCCCTCCCCTTTATCATGTGTGCTTGCACCTTCAACGCAGATGATCTTCTGAACACTGAGCTTTGTATTTCTTAGGTGAAGGCCAAACAGCTCAGGGGGAAGCATGTTCAAGGCCTAAAATCTGATCCTTGGCACCGCAAAAGGAAATAAACTGTGCATGTCTTAAGGCCCAGTACTCCAAAGGGGTGCTCTATGTTTAATAAAAAGTGGGGAAGTCTCTTTCCTATTTGAGTAACAGTTTTACCCAGCTGAACTCCACTCGTGCCTCTTTTAGGCTTTATTGATTATATTTTAAGTGACACATGGTATGCTTCCACATGTTTGTGTATATGAATGAATGAATTTTGTATTATTCTTACTACTGAGTCTGTAAGCCAAAGAGTATGATTCCTGAATCTACCATGGCACATACATGATTGCTTTGCTGTCACAGCTTGATTATTAGTGAGTGACCAGCTAACATTTCTAAGCCCTTTAGTTTTTGCATAACAAGGTCAAGTGTTATAATTACCTAAGCCTTATCATATTTAAACAATAAATATTATTCAACCCACTTTTGAAGCTTAAAGTTCACAAATTAACAAGTTCTCTAACATTCTCATAGGAGAAACAGCTATTAATACAAATGAAGCCTCTACTCCAGACGACTGTAGAGGGCAGCAAAGCAACAGAAGTATCCTCAAGAAAACCTGGATCTTAAAATACATCATCAAAATTAAAGCTTTGGCAGACAAGAGACTTTTGGAATGTTATAAAAAAATGCAGATTATCTATATATGTAAACATTTTCATGTCCATTCAGATCCATGTATTTAAGAGTGTATACACAAATAAGTTTGATAAACAATGCATGGCTTCAAAATAGGCACCATAATTACTAATTCCAGTCTTAAAGTTGAAAATGTTTTCTCACTAAAAATATAAAAATAATTTACTTTTACTTTTGAACTATCTTCTTAAATACAGAAATAACATACTTTAGCCTGACAGCTGTGTTTTTTAAGACAGATGTGTTCATTACTATTGCCAATCCTCGACTTGATATACTCTCTTTTTTAAGTTCAAAGTCAGTCCAGTATAGGGTCTACAGCCACTTAACCAAAAGGAGAACCCTTTGCCATTATACTAATATAACAACAAACAAAAGAAAACTTGTAAAAGAACTGTAACTCTTTACTGCCATTTTTATGTTAAATTTCATTCTGTTTGAGTATTACTTTTAAGAATGAGAGAGATAATATAAAAATTGATATTGGCTACAAACACACTACTGGCATGTTTCTAGAGTCTTGTGCTGGTTGTCTCCTTCAAGTTTTACAAGAATTGCAAGGGTTCAAGAATAGCTATGTCAGCTATTAACATAAGCAGACTTAAAAGTTAATGGAAAAAATGCTGATATTGTTGTAGCCTTGCATACTTAAACCAAGGTTCAAGTGTTCTCTGTGTACATTACCCCCACCCCACCCTGAACCACAATCTCTTCAAAAACAAATAAAAGGTACTTGAAAAAATTTTTTTCTAAATAACCTGATTTCTAAACCAGTTACAATCATTGTACCATCTGCCTTAGCATTAAGTTGAATTTAGAGCCACAAACAATTATCTCTAATTTAAATCAAACTGAATCCATAATGACAGGACCATTATGAAATGAATTTTAGCCATTATGAAATGAATTTTAACCTGACTCACTTTATTCTAACTCTTCAAAAACAATGGTCCAAAATAGTCATTAAAGACAATCATTTCTACCAAGCCCAATTCACAGGAATCTTTGTGTATAGAGTTGGTCTGCTCACAGTTTTCTAATGCTGCATCCACTATACTTTTTTCTTTGAAGACTACAGCTCATTGTTAATTGTAATGGTCTCAGTTGCTGAATTAAAGGGCTAGCTCTTCGAACCTATTTTTTTAGATTTTCTACTTCAGAAAGATATACCCCCCACTGGAAGCTGTTTAAACTACATGCACACTAGTTAAATAATACACAGCTGATTTTTCAATTCCACTGAAGAAAATTTACATTCCTCCAAAAGTTCAGCTTTGCACCTCTTCAAATTCAAAATGTGTATAGCAATGAGAAATCAACACATAAGACAAAACAAAACAAACCACAATGGAGAAGTATCTCAGTTAACAAAGCTGGGCCTATTAATCTTCCCTAGTTTGTATCTCAAGTTCACAATACATCTCAACAGTTTCATGTCTCCCTTAATATATTTTATATAGCGTTGTTTTTACATCATAAGAATTTCACAAAAAAAGTTAAAATAGAATGCTTCATGAAACAAGTTCTTAGACCACTAATAATCTAATGCACACTGTGAATTTTTGTGAGGGATATTAATTATATAGTATATACCTTTTCTAATTCCCAAATACATTAATCATGGTATTTTCCCCCCAAGATGAATGATCCATGAAAAACTCCTCCCCACACTATTCTAAACATTAAAACCACAGGAAAAGGATTTACATTCTCATTGTATTCAACCGGTGGTGAGGGCTGCCTTAATGAGCAAAGTCATTCTGACAGCAGGAACTTTAGGCTACAAGTTGACAGAACAATGTGATTCTAGGCCCAAAGAGAATACCCACTTCAGAGTCAACTTACAGTTCACTGCTTCAGTGGCTCGAGTGGCAGCTACCAGCCACAGGGCAGCTCACTACCAAGTGCACTAAGTGAAATGATCTGAAAGTATAAAATGCCAACGAAACTTCGAAAACTGTAACATAAAACTATGCTCACGGCAGCCTTGTTTGTAATAGCTGGAAACTGGAAACAACCCAGATGTCCCTCAACCGAGGAATGGATAAAAAACTGTGGTACATTTACACAATGGAATATTATTCAGCTATCAGGAACAAGGAAATCATGCAATTTGCAGCCAAATGGATGGAACTAGAAAAGCTCATCCTGAGTGAACTAACCCAGACCCAGGAGGATGCACATGGCATCTATTCACTTATAATCAGATTTTAGCCATATAGTACAGGATAACTGTAATACAAGGAACAGACTGAAAGGAACAGGAACATAGACTTTGTTACCTGTTAGTAGGACACTTTGCCCTAGTGGAGCTGCCATGTAGGAAGAGGAAGCTCTTAGCTTCCCAGTGCAAGAGGAATCTCTTAGCTCTCTTATGACTGCTGAACTGAGGGGGGGCTGAGTTCAGCATTTAGGGGCACCTACACCCTACACAGAAGAGTAGGATAGGTGGGAGGAGGGGAAGGAGTGGGAAGGTATGACTAGGAGGGGGGAGGGAGGGGAATGTGATGGAGATGTAACATCTTAGTACAGTTAGTAAATGAGTGGTATATATTATTATCCTAAGATAATCAGAGTATGTGGAATCACATGTATCAAGGCAAATTCGAGGCAGTAATAAACAGAAAAGACAAACAAAAGCCCTAAATGTGTACAATTTTAGTGTCAATTATGTGCTGAATTGGCATTTGGTTATCTTGTGTCATGCTCACTTTTTAAACCTTTTTATGTAATGTCACAAAAACAAAATTTTGTGGGTCCTATTATACAATATTGTACACATGCTCAAGTAAGACTACACTTGATTTTGTTGCTAAACTCTTGAAGAAACTTGAGTGTACCTACAAGACAAGCACATGAAAATACAATACAGTGAAGAAGATGGTACAGTGTATTTCTTTCTGAGAATAGTTCCATCTGGTCAAGCTGTAAACAGGTTGCAACAAGTAGAAACCCATCTGGGGGAAGAATCTGAAGACTCTCTCAAAATACCTCAAAACTCCAACCTCTCCAACTCACAATACAACAGTTCTTTCCTACTACAGTTAGTAGAATGAGTGGTATATAATCAATAAGCCTACAAGAAAAAGAATCTCCTTGACACTAGTTTTAAGTAAACACGTGAAATTCATAATATAAGCATTATTATCCTAAGGTAATCACAGTATGCATAATACACATGTATCAAGACAAATGCCAGGCAGCTCACTAAAATTTTAGGTTGATGGCCTGTAAGAGTCATTTAGGAAAAAACTTCAAGTCCACTCTTAAAAAGGTTGCCACCAAAGTAAATAAACGACTTAAACTGTCAGATTCTACTAAAAAAAAAAAAAAAAAAAAATCTTACAGGGCTGGGAGACAGTTCAGTCATAAAAAGTGCTTGTCATGCAAGTAAGAAAGAGTACTGGAGTTAAGATTCCCAAAACCCACATAAATTCTGGGAGGTTGTAGTTCCAATCTTGGAGGAATAGGCAAGGGGATTTTCAGGCTAGCCAGACCAGTCCTATCTTCCAGCTTTGGGTTCAAGAGTTGTTGAGAGACCCTGTTATTGAGAGACCCTGCCTCAATAACCTAGAGAATAGACCAAGACTGCCAATCTCTACCTCTGGCCTCCATACACACACCCACATACAAGCAACTGCGTAAACATATGCACCCACACACATGTGGACATGCATATACATATATGTGCACTTACATTCTCATGGAAAAAATAAACAAGTTAGGTGTGGTGATATGTGCTTTTAATCCTAGCACCGAGGAGGCAGAGGCACACTGGAGCTCTCTTGAGTTCAAGGCCAACCTGGTTTACATAGTGAGTTTCAAGCTAGTCATACGTACATAGTGAGACTCTATGCCCCAAAAAAACAAAGCAAGTAATTAAAAAAAAATAATCATGAGTTTCATGAATTCAGGAAAGGTTATCTGTTTAAGAATTAAAAGGAGTTTTTTTTTAGCAAAAAAAATACATATATATATATACATGTATATATACATACTTAAAAACTCAAAAGTATGACAAATTAATGGTGTTTGAATATTTGAAGTGTTTTCTCAATGCTTGGCGCACAGAATATTTAAAATTCCATTATCATCTTAAGAGTTATTTGATTCTACACCAACTTATATACTAACAGTAATTATTAATTAAATGTCTTATCTTTTGAAAATCATATAGCTTACTGTCAATTTTTATAAAGATATCAGCAATTAACACAATAATCTATAGAAATACACTTACTACTACTTTTAATAGATAAATTACAAAATGTCAAAATATTGTTTTTTTTAATAAAACTACCATAGCTAGTTTCTCTTCAATTAGTTTTTAATGACTAGCTATAACTGGAAAGCTTTATTTCTTTAACTATACAAATCAAAATTTGTAAGCTACTAATACATACACATGTACGTATGTATGCATAAAAATGTGAATAAGTTGAACTTCCATTATCCAAAAAATTGCAACTCAAAATGCTCCAAAATAAAAATCCTTGCAATGATGCCACAAGTAGAAGAATCCTATACTATGCACAAATTACTAGAAACATTATTAAAAATTACTTTAAAGTTAAATGTATAAGGAATGTAAGAAACTTGAACATATCCCTTTTAGACCAGACCTATCATGATGATATATATATATCCTCATTACCAAATGTATATCTCAATACTCAATTCTCAGGGGCAAGAGAGATGGCTTTGCAATTTTTGTCTCTTTTGTAGGGGGGGACCCAAGTTCACTTCTCAGCACCTACATAGTGGCCCACAGCAATCCTTATCTATAGTTCCAGAAGAGGATCTGGCCCCTTCTTCTGACCTGCACAAGCATCAGGCACACATGTGGTACTCATAAAGACGAGCAGGTAAATCACTCATTCACATAAAATAATCTGTTTTTTAAAAACTTAAATCTGAAACATACCTAATCCCAAGCATTTCAAATCAGAAGTTCTCATGACATAAAAAAGGCTGGCATGAAAGCACACACATACAATTCTATAGCTACACCTTGTTCTGGTGCTGTAGATAGAAGCACAGTTTTCTTTTACTTGCTTCTAGATTTGGTCATCATTCCAATAACTCGTGTTTACAATAAAGACCCATACAGACCTTAGGCTGGTGGTTTGGATAAAGAGTTGTATCCAAAATGTGCGTCCCTTTGCTTCTCCACCCCACATGTTCAATATAATCATTAATTTACTAAGTGACACTATGGAAAACTGCCAAATCTTAAAACACATTCAACACTGATGAGGGAGGATTCAAGGTTTCCACACTAATACACAATTTGACTATATTCTAATTTTCCAAAATGGCTACTTCTTTACTTATATAAAGTATATCCAATAAATATTTTTGGTCTATTGATTATGTTATACAGTCATGAACATGCAAGGTGTCAGTTAATTAAAAATCTCAACTATTTGGGATTAAGAGTCACCTGTGCTAGGATTAACAGTTTATAATGTACAATGTAGCAAAAGGAACCATGTAGAAGCTACCACACCCATGTGCTGTAAGTGTTTTAGTTTATTCTTTCACTTAATATCCTAAGGACCCTATTAGCAAAGTAATATAAGAACCTCCCCATGATTCACTTTTAATACGTGGCAGTCTTCAGTCAGAATCAGACTGACTTTTTAGTACATAAATCATAAATTTCAGTGAGAGAGGGAGAAAAAGGGAGAATCAAAGGGAAACACACTGATTTTATATCATTAAACCGTCTAAAGTCAAGATCTGACTCAATTGAATTTTAAAAGTGATTTTTAAAGTCAAGATGCAGCTCAGTAGTAAATGTACTTGCTTAGAATATGCAATTCCCTGGATTCTATCCCTAGAGAAATATACACATATCTACATACATCCACAGGTGAAAACAACAAAGTGTGTTTTTACCACATATATGTCTTTTTATCTAATGAGTTATATTCTCCTGTCCCAAGAAACTCACAGGATCCCATCCACATCTCTGCAGAAACACTATACTGTCCTGTAATCATCTACTTCCTTTCTGTCTATCAGAACACCGAAAGCATGTTGAGGGCAAGGCACTGCCAACTACTCAGTTTTGAGTGTTTATAAAGTCCCTAAAATATTCACAGTCTTTTTTAAAGATCCATTATTATATGATGGCTTATTTGCTACCATCTTCTAAACATTTATCACAAGACAAAGCCTTGGTTTAAAAAGAAAAAAAAAAAAAAGCAAAGTCATGGTGGCAGAATCCTGAAGACAAATGGGGCTCTAGAAGGGTAAAAACTTCCATCTTCTATTTCTTCAATGGCACATTTCTACTAAAATACTATTCTCAGCCTCCCAGGAAAAACATAGGAAGAAAAAGTGAAATGCATATGATAATCTATCAGTTGATAATTATTATCACAAAGGAATGTGGACTTTCATAATTAAAGAAATTAGGTTTGAGTCAGATGTCATATAAACTTGATTCCTTGGACTTTATAAAGTGTCTTAGACTTTTAAAATCTGGCAATTTCTCCACCTCTGAAACTCAATTAAAAAAATTCAGCTCTCAAATCATAAATAGGGTTACATACTTATATAAGCCCAGAATATAGGAGGGTAACAGGTGGATCAGGAATTTGAGGTCAATCTCAACTACACAGTGAGACCAACCCTCAGGGAGAAAAATTTAGTTTTTCAAATGAGATAGTATACAGTCACCAAACACATAGCAACTCGGGCACATACATATTTTTTTCCAAAATATAAGGTCTACAGGTGATGAGAAATATTTTTAGCAGACAAATTAACATGATGATGTTAACCACATCAATTAATTCAATGCTAAATGTAAACGACTTATTGAAACAAATTTTTTTAAAACTGCAAATGATAAAACAAAACATTCTGATTAACAATCAGGTCGAGTCATCTTTTTTAAAAGTCTAAAAATCTTTCACCTCTAAAATTGAATCCATCCAATCAAACAGAAAGTATGAGCCAAATCTTGTTAGTAGTATGGAATGTTACTATTACTATCGTTCATAGATCAACAGGTTGTTAGCAGGAGGGGGAAGCTTACATGAAGAAAATTCTGTTTCTATATTTATTAGCATCCCTAAGTCGAGACAACTGTGCCCTATTCAAAGACTGCATTCTAAAATAGAGGCTGATTTTTTCAAAAGTGTCATAAGAGCTCACAAATTAGGGTGTTATAACCAAGCCCCAAAAGGTAGTCCTTTAAATGAGCGGTACACATCAATATCTACAACAGTAAGTAGACCTGACTTTAAAACTCAAATTTCCACCTCCTCTAAATCACAATAATCGTCCCTACACTGCTTGGTTAACGGGCTCTGAAATAATTGATCATCCTGCTCCATTAGACCACTATACAAGATCTCCTCAAAACGTATTTTCTTCTTCTATATAAAAACTAATGTTTGTTCCCAAAAGTAATCAACAACTCACTGTCACAGTCACTCTGAAATTACCAACGTAAACTCATTTGCTGTGTCAACTTTTAAAGAACTTCGGTCTCCCATTGGGTTTGGTCTAGACAAAAGGACCTCTAGACCTGCACACCCTCCCTCAGTACTCACCACGAACTAAGTCACGACAGCAAAACGCTCATACCACCTCCCACTTCCAAGTGCCCTGGAACTGAAAGCCTAACGACCATCCACTGTCCACTTTAATAGCTCAATAAGAACAACATACACATTCAATCTAGAATATCTTAGTAACGTTAAAGGAAGTAATAGCGCTAAAAATTATGCCTAAGAACCAAACATCTGGGTAGTGGGGATAAGGAAACTGGTTTAGATAGCGTGCCAATTATCACAATGCACCCTATGCAAATCAGAAACCTGCCTTACAGCACTGGAAATGCACTAAAATTCTCAGTCTGTACGTGGCACTCAACCTCAACTAATTTCCTCTCCCTCAGAAACAACTACCCTGACTCACCTACCAGTTACACATTTCCCTTCTGCATCACAGCACTAGAGAAATCTGCACGCATCTCTCCTTTATGATAAATACTGATAGAACATCCATCAGCTTTAAGATTTCATGATGCACTGGGAACGAGGGTCTGAGACATCTAAGTTTTATTCCTCCATCTTTCCCACCAGCAATCCTTAAATGAACAACATCTTGCAGCATTTTGTTATTACCCAGACATCTAATCTCCCAAGACTGGTAGCGTTACTTTTTTTTTTTAACCAAATCAGTGTCCTCCATTGATTATCACGTCTACTTCTCTTGCATGAAAAGTGAATTTATCTTTTTTTTTCATCATCCTTTAAAAAGTAGGTCTCTAAACTAGTCTCAGATCCCCGGAACAGAACTTACAAAGAGATCAGCCCCTAAACCGGGAGTTAAAAAAAAAAAAAGACAAAAACACACACGGGAGAAACCCGGGGCCATTTGTTTCAACAGCCAGCCAGGGGTTAGTAGATGCAATACGTATCTAAAGGATCAATCTTGGGTCTCCGAGAACAAGGCTTTCTTCTAAAATAAGCAGAGACATCCTGAAGGACGTCCAACAACTGGAAGGCGGCGCGCCTGTAGCATCTGAGCTCAGCCCCAAGATCCAACGGTTGCCAACGCACAAATCCGGCGGGAGGGGGATGCTGCCGAAGGGTGGGTTGTAAGATGGTGCCTCTTGTCGGAGGCCGGCAGGGAGGCGTGGACCCGAGGGCTTCAGGGAGCCCAGGCTAGTGTCCGCCGGGTTTCCGGACTCCCCGCTCAAGTTTCCTCGGGGAGAAAGGAGGCGGCAACGTGCATCCCGGCATCCTAACCTCAGCCCAGAAGTCCGCGCTCTCCGCTTCCTCGGCGCATCAGCGCGGAAGCAACGGATCCCGGGGCGCGTGGGGTTTCCGCGCACCGAGCTGCCCCGCCGGCCCCGGGGCCCCAGCGCCACGACCCGCGAGGCCTCGGAGGCGGGAAGCCGGCGGCCGGCGCCCCGCTCGCTCTCCCTGCCTTGGCCGGGCCTCGCCCCCGGGGCGCGGCGAAAAGTTTCCGGGCAAAGTCCGCGGCGGCCGCTCGCGCAGCCAACCGCCCGGCACAACCGCCTCGCCTCGCCTGGCCTCGCCGTCCGGACCAGCCGCCCGCGCCCGGCCCCCTCTGCCCCGCGCTCGCCCGCTTCACCTACCACACAGCCGGGAGAAGAGCAGCAGGGGAATGAGCAGCAGCAGCAGCGGCGGCGGCGGCGGCGGCGTCGGGGCCGGCAGCAGCAGCCCGGCCGCGGGAGGAGACGCCGAGGAAAGTTGTGCTCTGCCGCCTCCGGGACACAACGGGGCCGGGCCCGGGGTCCGCGCCATGCCCGCCCTGCCCCGGCCCGCCCGCTAGCTCGCGCCCCGGCGCCTCAGGCTCTGGGTGGCGGCGGGCGGCGGCGGCAGCCGCGGCGCGGAAGGGCCAGCGCGCGTGTCCTCAACCCCCGGCTCCTGCGCCGTCGCCGCCCGCCGCCCCTCGGCCGAGCGCTCGCGACTGCCTCGACTCCGCCGTCGCCGACGCCACTGCCGAGGCTGAAGCCGGAGCCGCCCGCCGCCGCCGCCGCCGCCGCCACTCCCACTCCCCTCCCCGCGGTCCCCGCCGTCCCCGCCCGCCGCGAACTCCTGGGAACTCGGAACGCACCACCCCGCCCTGCGGGAGGGGGAGCCGCCGACCCTCGCGGCCGGGACGAGCCCGCCCTCCCCGCCTCCGGGACGCCCGGCCGCCCTCCGGGCCTCCTCCCGCCCGCTCGCCCCACACGCTCCTCCCACTTAAAAAAAAAAAAAAAAAAAAACTTCTTGGAAAACCGGGCTTCTCCCGAGGCGAAGCAATCTGGACCAGGGTAGGCGGCCCCGCCCCTCGGCCCCGCCCCGTCTCCCCCCATCGCTGGCGGCTGAGATGGTCTCGCCCACTCCGCCCCTCGCGGGGCCGGGGCCGCCGGGGCACTCCGAGGCGCGCCACGGCGTAGGGCAGCGGTACTCCTAGTCCCCGCTTCCTCTTCTCCTGGGTGGCGGGGTTCCCCGGAGGGACCAGGGACAGCCAGGGGTTGGTGCGGGGAAGGCAGGATTCGGGTCGGGCTCCCCGGCGGTCGGAGCGGGTGGTGCCTATTTGGGAAGCTGGATGCTGCCGGCTGGACCAGCCTTCTCCCTCCTCGCCCGGGCACTGGGACTGAAAGGAGACACCCTCCACCCCTTCCTCCTCCCCGGGGGCGTCCTGGCTCTCGGTCCCGGCCCCGCGCTGGCCCAGGCGTTTAGCCTTCTCCTGTCTCTGGGAGGGCTGCTTGTTGGAAGGGTCAACGGAACTGGCGGAGGACACAAGGGGCCCCGGAAGGTTTGCACTCTCTAGCTCTTGCTTCTCTTGGGTCACCGGGTCGTCCACTTTCGGAGCCAGGCGACCGGCAACAGGAGGCCATGGATTTCTCCCACCCGAGGGCTTCGAGTGTGGTCTTGTTTTCTTTTTGATCCTTTGCATGTTCGCACGTGTAATTTTATTTTCTTGCTTGTTTCTCTTTGAGTTGTTCTCAGAAAAGTGACCTCGGGAAGTATTAAACATTTATCCTTAAGCAGAGTGTCTGTGATTCACCATATCCCTCTCTCAACCCCAAATGCTTGTCTGCCCTGCCCTCCTCATCTACCCGCCACGCTCAGCCAGAGTGACTTGACCTTGAAGCCCCAGCCACTGTAGGGGGAAGGAGATGGATGGAGTTTGGGCTGTCTGCGGGTCAGTGGAAGCCGAGGACACCGTCCTAAGGCCTGACACCACTAATTTTATGTTGGCCCTACCGTCTCCAACAGATAGCTGCTGATTGCTCCAATGAGAATAATAAGATCAGCCACCTAGTTAGCCTGTAGCTGCTAAACAAAAGCTTGTCTTGGGCCCAAGACAACAGTGAGATCAAGACTTTGAAGCACCGGGATCTCCCCACCTTAACACAGGATTGGTGATGTTTTACTGACCTCCAAGACCACACAGCATTCTACTCAGTCTCTCTTCCTCTCCCTCTCCTTTTTTTTTTTTTTTTTTAATTTTTTAATGTCTCCTCACATCAGGTCTCCCAGCAGTAGGGCTACTTCTATTTATTACCTCCACTCCCTTCCCCCTCTTTCTCCTTCCATGTGCCTGCCCTGGTCTTCCAGCAATCACAGGTTTCTATCACCTATCCACCTATCCTCAAGATGCACTTATGAATAAAGCTTGCCCTGCATTGCCAGGGAGATCCCCTGATGATGCTCATAATTGACAAAGTGTAGCTATTGTGACATTCCTCCGCTGTGCTGACACCACTGTCTCCCTTGAGCACATTTCTTTCCCTATTTTCACATTCCCTAAATCTAATTTCACTGCTAAATTTAGACAGAGCCCACTGCTGCAACTACCAGCTAATTATCTGTTTAGACGGCACTTTAACACGTTGCTGCGATTCAGTTAAATGTTAAACAATCAGAATTTTAATATTGTTAGCCAATTTCATTCTGCTAGTCTTTCCCTGATGGTTCTAGATTCCCAGAAAAAATAATTTAGCTAATATTTTTAAAGGTGCCAAAGGCTTAATTCAGGGGCTACTGTGCAAGGCTACTGCAAAGACCGTAAGAGATTAACAGGTTGAGGATATCTCAAAGGGATGGCATGGAGCTTTTAAACTACCCTCCATATATGGAGACAGTGAATAGTTGCTTGCTATGATTATAGTCTCACACCTAAAATGAGGCAAGAACAGTACTTATAGACGTGACATAATTAATAAAAGAGCACTGAACTGGTGTTTTATGTGAATACATGCATTATGTTCTAATAATAATAATTTGTGTTGATAGGGCATCTGCAGCCAACGATGCCAAAGCACATGTTCATATCACACGGAAGGTGGCAATGACTATTATCCCTACTTGATGTCTGGAGGAACCTAGGCACAGAGGTTAAAAGCTCTGCAAACCCTGCCAGCCACGTGCAGTGTTTTGGTTTGGTTTGATTTTGTTTTGTGCCAGAATTGCAGTCTTGCCTTCCAGTGGACACCACTAAGCCCTCAAGATTCCTTTTTAAGTAAAAAATTTTCTTATGATTTCTGCTTTCTAAATGTCCAGTCTGAGATAACATTCTCTTTACTAAGCTCTAGTTTTCCTGATGGAGATTATTACTAGGCACACACACATAAAGATTTTACATTTCATAATAAAACTTTTCCCCCCAAGACTAGAATTACTTTTTTTAAGCCTTTAACATGAGAATATTACTGGGCTTATCCAGTTTTTAGTATAAACATTTTGATGAAATAGTTATAATTTCTTCAACCACATTTTTAATGTGAATTTATCTATAAAATTAGACATTTATACAAAAATGTTTATACTACTACATATTGAAATATGTATTTATATGTTAGAAAAAAAACACCTGAAGAAGAGGTAAAAATCATAATGTCAATTTTTATTATTTGAGATTACGGGTTGATGGGGTTCAATCCCACTTTTAGTTTTGAAGACTGCCAATTATCAGAGCTCATTAACTCTTAACTAAAAAACAAAGATTGTCTATTAGCAATAAGGTAGCTATATGCTGTGTTGGGGATTTTAAATTGGTTCCAAAGCTTGAGACTAGTAAATTTCTGTGACAAAGTAAGTCCTTTGTAGAAAAAGTGGGACATTGTATGCATCAACTAATTGTCCTATCATCAGAAAGCTTAACCCACATAAAGAAGCATAACTTTTCCCTGACGGAGGAGGTGAACAGTGCTTTATAGAATGTCAGAGCTTTGGGACCATATATGACACTGCTCGTGACGTTAGCCACTTGGACCCACTGGATTCTGAATAAGAATTATGCAAAGGATTACAAACAAGGTACAAACCCACGAAAGTGTCTACCACTTTCGAAAATTTCAACCTCAGATCAAATGCAATTCTTCAAATTAAAAAGATTATTTTTTTGTCCCTACCTGTTTCCTTAGGCGTTTCCTCAACTGTCACTGTATCATTGAAATGTTCAAGGACCACCTGTGCAAAACTAGATCCATATCATTCTGTCCACTTAATTCATTTTCTCCACACATGTGATATCTATTGTCTTTTCCCTTTAAAGTGAAAGTTCTACAGAGACGCACAGGTTCCCTCCTGTTTTTCACTACTACCACTGAAGCATTTGAAAAAGTATCACACAGACCCCAAATTGGATGATTAAATAATCACTAAAATAACATGGCATAACATACTCAAGTTCCTGTCTAATGATTAAAATTTTCACTGGAAGTATATTAAAATTTTCAAGACTTTAGCATGTGTTGATCATATTGTAAATTTAAGATAAAAAAATGACTATTCAGACAATTGCTTAAGACTTTGATTTAATTCCCATTAGTGATGCAGTTTATTTATTTGTGTGTGTGTGTGTGTGTGTGTGTGTGTGTGTGTGTGTTGTATTTGGGGTTGCATATGTACCTGTTTTTACAAGCACATAGAGGCAAGGATCAATATTGGATACCTTCCTCAATACTTTTTTTTTTTTTTTTTGAGACAGGGCCTTTCACTAAACTGGAACTCATGGAATAAGTTAAACTGCCTAACTAGGGAGCTCTAGAGATACTTTTGTTTCTGCCCCTCTAGCATTGGGAGAATGGGTTTGGGTCTTAGCTCTTTGGTATGGGTGGTAGAGATCTAAACCCAGGTCCTGATGCATGGTCTGCAAGCAGGTTACTGACTGAGCCAGCTCCTGTGTTGTGTTTTCAACCTTTGTCTCTCTACTGTATATTCACGATATTCTGCACTCTGGCTTCCTAAAGCAAGGGATGGGATTCGGCAGTCCACATGTCTCCTTTACCAACTGGCTTCCTGATAGCTTCTATCAATAGGTCACTGGATTCCAGGCTTGTTTCTTGCTCCCAACACCATCACACCAGTGATTATACACCATCACTCTTGTCTTTAGGACTTGCTTCCAGACTTTCATTTTTACACTCTAAATATCAGACTCTTCACAACCTGTCAAAGTTAGCAGCCCCAGCCAAGCTGTTCCCATTCATTCCTTGGAGGACTATTCCTGAGCTCAGCACCTCTTCTCTGGACTTCTGAGTGCTGGTAATCTAAACTTTCCTCTTTGTTCCCAGGACTCTAAAGGTGATAATAACTTCCTTCCTAGCAGATAAACCTCTATCTTTAGTAGATTTTACTTCCGCTTTTTTTTTTTTTAATGTAGAGACTCCTTCAAACTCCTGTGCAACATTTTCCTTTATTAATTTCTTGTAGTTAGTTTGGGCCTCCCTCATCAGACTCCAACTAATGTTGAGTTTTTCTATGATTATTTCTTCACATCTTAACTTACAGAAGTTGGTGGTTTTTTTCTACATAAAACTGTGATGTTTAAACATCACAGAGCCAACATTACTCCATCAATAAGTGTAAATAAAAGGCACAAGTCAAAAGAGCA
Organism: Lophiomys imhausi; assembly: GCA_907164525.1. Lineage (NCBI taxonomy): Eukaryota > Metazoa > Chordata > Mammalia > Rodentia > Muridae > Lophiomys > Lophiomys imhausi. The sequence goes on from CAJQZJ010034040.1 coordinate 42,710, forward strand.
AAACTTTCTATTTTCTTGGCAGTCCACTTCATTTAGCAGAGGTGATCTTGAAAGCAGTGATACTTTATAACAAACTCTATTGATACTTTAGTTATATATTGCATAGGTCTTAGTTCTTTTATTTTTAATCCAGATATGTTAAAAATCAAATACAAACTCATTTTATGTGACTTGGTGATTTATTTCATTTATACATCTTGACTGAACTTATAAATCATTATAGAATTAATTATTTAGAAAAGAGTTGGACTTCTCAAGCCAACAGTGACAACAAACACATGTCATATACATCAGACTACTGGTAAACCTTAGTTAATACTTTGCTACTTTTCTGTAGTAATGCTATCTTCCAAAGAATATAGCTTGAAAAGAAACACATTCAAGCAGAAAGAAGAACTATGCTAAAAGATTGATTTGTTAAACAATAAAATAGTTTGGATTAACAGATACAATTAAATTAGTCTAGTAATAGTGATAGTATTCATTTCAAGATGCATACTATAAAGGGAACAGAGAAGAAGGGCAAAGTTCTACCTTAAAAAGACTAAGAGAGCTTCACAGTAAAAACAACATTAGGACAATCTTAAAGTGTGGCCAGGAGTTTTCCATACAGGTAAAAGAACGGTAGCAAGAAGAGTAACAGCGGGAAGTTACAAACACATGGCATAGCATTACGTGATTGCTCTGGAAACCACAAGCATTTTTGTGCTGCTAGAGGGTAGAGTATAAGGGATATAAGACTAGAGATTAAGGTGAATTTAGTTTGGCAGAGATTTCTGTTTGGTTTGGGCTGCTGAATTGGGATTTTTTTTGAGACTGGGTCTTACCCTTTAGCCCAGGCTGGATGCATAGTCTTGGCCAGCCTACCCACAAATGAGGGAATGGATTCTAGGCAAGAGCCACCACACCTGGCTAAGATTTTCTAAGTTTTTTAAAGAAGACTGGATTATGTCTGAGATCATGGGAAAAATGTAAGAATTTTGAGTACCAGAATGACAAGATATTTTGCAAAGGAAGTCAGAGAAAGATGGGAAGGAAAGATGGAAGTGGTGTCAGGAACATGTGGGGGAAATAGAAAGTGAGAATTTAAGGGCAGAGTTGTGAGGCATAGCAAGTGAATGAAGCTCACTCAGATGAACCACAGAGCAGTTTAACTAAAACAGGTGTGAAAGTGCAGTCTTTTAATCCCAACATTTGGGAGGCAGATGCAAGTGGATCTTTGTGAATTTGAGGCCAGTGGAGGGGGTGGAGAGAAAAGAGAGAAGAGAAGCCCTGACTCAAAAAAATTAATTGGGGAGAAATTTAGTGTTTTAAAACAAAATACTGTATCTCCATAGAAAGCTGAATATGATATGAGTAGATCAAAGATAATACTATAGACCATTGGTTCTCAACCTTCCTAATGCTGTGACCATTTAATACAGGTCTTCATGTTGTGGTGACCCCAACCACAGTTTTTTTTTCTATTGCTATTTCATAACTGTAATTTTTGCTACTGTTGGGACTCGTAATGTAAATATCTGGTATGCATGATATCTGATATGCCACTGCCATGAAAGGGTTACAACTGACAGGTTAAGAACTGCTGCCATAGAGTATGGAGAGAAACAAGCAAAGGAATGAAGAAAGGATGTGGGGGAAGAATAAAAGGAGAAGCACTGAAAATATGTTAAAATGTGGGAGATGGTTAAAGATCAATGAACACGTCAGAAAATCTGGAGAGGAGCAAACTACAAAAGCTGCAACCATGCAATTGATAGTTTTGTACATTATTAGGCAGTTTTAGAGTAAATTGCATTACTTCTAAGTCTTAATTAGCCAGCTCATGTATTTCCCAATTTCTTTCCAATTGCCAGTAATCAACAGGTGTTTTCTCAATGGGATGGAAAAGGAGAGGGACTAGACCTGTAGATGCTTTTGCTTTTGTGTTTCTCTCACACTGAACTAACAAAGCCCATTATTATCTTCCACCCATATAGGGTATGTAATGAAAAGCCACTTTGTTCTCCCTTGGGGGGGGTCCAGTAGTTCCTGTCCAAGCCAAAACACTGTTTTTATATTGTCCTTTGATATGTAATTGATAATGATATCCATTAGTGACTCCATGTACACCAACCCAGAAAGACGCACAAATGGGTATATAAGTTGTAATTGATGTGAAAACCACATTGCTACCAGGGATTCAGTTCATAGAGTCCCACTTTGCGATCTTTGGTAAGTTACTAATTCTCTTTAGTTTCCTCATATGAAAGCAAGGAAAATGGTTATTCATTTCTCAGAGTATTAAAGCTTCTTTAGTTTATATACACTTAAGAACTTGTCTGAAACAAAATCCAAGAGACACTAGTTTTGAGTTATTATTAGCCACTGAGGTATTTTAAACATAAACTTAAAGATCTCTCATTGATCACAGCAAACTGGGAGTGGGGATGATGAGGTTTGTGTTCCCAATGATGCCATTCATATCTTGAAAATTGTTCCGTTACACCCTACCTATTAGGAATAATAGTGAGTATATTTTTCTTTACGACTTACAAGCTTCATCAGTTTGCTTCTGGTAGTTTGAAGATTTTCACCAAACCTAGGAACACATCGGGTTAGATAGCAAAGGAAAAAGGGCCTCTGGATGGAACTCAGGTAACCACTGGCTGACTTCACGGGTGATGAGGTTCCCCTGCGTTTTCCAGGTGAACACTGCATAACCACAAGGATCCTTAAAAGTCAAGCAAGACAGAAGAATCAGAAGATGATGCACTAGAATATCCAGAGAGAGGGGCTGCATCCTGACTTCAAAGATTTAGGAAAGAAGAGATTAGGCACCAAGAAATAGTGCGCTACCTAGTAGACTGAGAAGGCAAAACAGGCCTTATTCCTGGAACACCAGAAAGAAATACAGCCCTGCCTTCCTTGATTTCATCCACGCAAAACCCCCTCTTGAACTACAATACATATAACTATAACTGCAAAACTAGAATTCATCACTGAAAGTCATTGTATAAACAGTAATGTTCCAGCACCTTCCACCTCCTTTAATTCCATTGAACATCTTTGAGAGAGGCAGAGACTTCAAAGCTGAGGTCTTCCTGACTACACCTCCCTATCAGCACACTCTGTGACATCTGCACTCCTCATCTTTGACTTTGATCCCTTTAGGTCATCATGCCACAAACATCCTCATGGCTTTGCTTTTGACCATTCCTTCCCTTCAAAATGAAATGAAGCATGGATTAATGTCTCAAATTTTTAAGATGCACTGTGTCTCCTGTCCTCAAAGAAAGCTTCTACTTTGGTTTGGTTCTCCACTTCCTTCAACTCATGCCTCCTAGAACAGGGCTAGGTCTACCTACTTGTTCTAGACTACCTACCCTGTTCTAGACTACCTAGTTCTAGCCTGCATATGACAACTGCACTGCTTTTAGAATTCTATGTGCACTCTCTTATTCTGCTTCTACTTGAACTACATAGTTTTACTGCTTCGATACTTTTTCGCCGTGTGAACCTTTGATCTTAGTAAAAATTTCTGATTTAAGATCTTATTCTAACTTAGTTTCTTATCAGTTACCAATAACAAATTTCTCTTTATCTCGAAGGCTTTGCATTCTGACACATCTCGAAGTTCATTATTCCCATTCTTGCTTGTCTGCCTTCCTATCTGGAATGGACTTCATGGCAAATTTTTGAAAAATGCACTCAGCAATGTCTATGTGATTCGCTGTGCCTCACTAATGGCATTCAACATTCCTGCCCTAGGTCAAGTTGTTTGATAAAAATCTCAACAGTATGCCACGTTTAATTCCTGAAATTTTGTGTTAGCAAACTTCCACTTCAGTTTCTCAAAGCTATGCAACAATCTACTGTGAGTATAACTGAGTGTCCCAGTGACAGCCCAGTCTTGTTTCTCTTTTCTCCTCAATCCGTTATGTTCTCTCCTCAGTTCATTTTTTTCCAGATTTCTTGGAAAAATATTGAGATGCTTCTAGATGACCTAGCAATCACCTTCTCATTTAACTTGCAAACCCTTTCTTCCGTAAAGTAATTTAAACAACCACTGCTAGGAACATCATTTGCAACCTCCCCCACAGGTCACAACCTATGGATAATTATTATCTCTGCAACTGAGGAGGAACAAAGAGCATCAATGCAACTCACTTAAAAATGGACCAACCATTTGACTATTAGCTTTTTACCCCTTCAGTGTAGATTTTATTTTATTTTGATTATGTTTATGTATTACTTCCAGTTGTATCTCCATCACAGCCCCCTCTCTTCACCCCTCTCGGTCCCACCCTCCCACACTCTACCCCCTCTCCCACCTATCCTACTCTTCCAGTGTGGGGTGCCCCCACATCTCAGCCCCCCTCAGTTCATCAGTCATATGAGGGCTAAGAGCTTCTTCTTGCACTGGGAGGAGCCTACATGGAAGCCCCACTAGGGCAAAGTGTCCCACTAACAAGTAGCAAAGTATATGTTCCTATTCCTTTTGATCTGTTGGTTATAGGATAGTCATCCTGTACTATATGGCTAAAATATAAAATCCAGTTATAAGTGAATATATGCCATGTGCATCTTTCTGGGTCTGGGGTAGCTCACTCAGGATGAGTTTTTCTAGTTCCATCCATTTGGTTGCAAATTGCATGATTTCCTTGTTTCTGATAGCTGAATAGTATTCCATTGTGTAAATGTACCAGTTTTTTTTTTTGTTTGTTTGTTTTTGTTTTTTGTTTTTAATCCATTCTTCGGTTTCAGGACATCTGGTTGTTTCCAACTTCTAGATATTACAAATAAAGCTGGAATCATTTGGATGCATACCCAGAAGTGGTTTGGCTGGGTCTTAAAATACAGTTGTCCCAAGTTTTCTAAGATATTGCCAGACCGATTTTCATAGTGGTTGTACAAGCCTGCACTCCCACCAGCAATGGAGGAGTGTTCCCCTTTTTCCACAACCTCCCCAGCATGTGCTGTCATTTGAGTTTTTGATCTTAGCCATTCTGACAGGTGTGAGATGGAATCTCAGAGTCATCTTGAATTGAATTTCTCTGATGATTAAGAATGTTGAACATTTCTTCAAGTGTCTCTCAGATTAGTTCTGTACCCCATTTTTTGACTGGATTATTTGGTTTCTTGAGTTCTTTATAAAATTTGGATATTAGCCCACTGTCAGATGTGGGGTTGGTAAAGATCTTTTCCCAATCTATAGGCTGCTGTTTTTTTTCTAATGACAGTGTCCTTTGCCTTACAGAAGCTTTTCAGTTTCATGTGGTCCCATTTATTGATTGTTGGTCTTAGAGCCTGAGCTATTGGTGTTCTGTTCAGGAAGTTGTCACCTGTGCCAAAGAGACTGAAGCTTGTCCCCACTTTCTCTTCTATTAGATTTAGTGTGTCCGGTTTTATGTTAAGGTCTTTGATCAACTTAGATTTCAGTTTTGTGCAAGGTGATAAATATGGGTCTTTTTGCATTCTTTTACATGTTGACATCCATTTAGACCAGCACCATTTTTTGAAGATGCTTTCCTTTTTCCATTGTATGGTTTTGGCTTCTTTGTCAAAATTAGGTGACCATAGGTGTGTGGGTTTATTTCTAGGTCTTTGATTTGATTCCATTGATCAACTGGTCTGTTTCTATACCAGTACCATGCTGTTTTTATTACTATTGCTCTGTAGTATAGCTTGAAATCCGGGATGGTGATACCTCCAGATCTTTTTATTGTACAGAAATGATTTAGCTGGGTTTTTGTTTTTCCATATGAAGTTGAGAATTGTTCTTTCAAGGCCTGTAAAGAATTGTGTTGGTGTTTTGATAGGAATTGCATTGAATCTGTGTATTGCTGTTGGCAGGATGGCCATTTTTATTTTGTTGATCCTACCTATCCATGAACATGGGAGATCTTTCCATCTTCTGATGTCCTCTTCAATTTCTTTCTTCAAGGACTTGAAGTTCTTATAGTACAGGTTATTCACTTGCTTGGTTACCCCCAGGTATTTTATATTGTTTGTGACTATGAAGGATGTTGTTTCCCTAATAAAAAGATATGGAATGGTTCACAAATTTGCATGTCATCCTTGCCCATGGGCCATACTAATCTCTGTATCATTCCTATTTTGGTATATGTGCTGCCAAAGCAAGCATGACTATTACAACTTTTAAACCATTTAGAATGTTTGAAATATGAGTCAAAGCCTGGAACCCAGATTCAAAGATAACAAACTGCTGGTGGCTCAAATGCTGCCCTAGGGTTTTCTTACAGGATTGTAAAGCCAAAGCAACTAACTGGTCTAATGAATAGAGCAAATTAGAGAGCTTCCAGCCACCTTCTCATAGACATCAGTGCTATTTGTTTTATGAACCAATAATTTCACATTTAGCTTCTGCCTTAGCTTCTGCCATTTGATGTGGGAAATACCATTTTGGCATGAAATATGTATAAATATTTTGGTAAGCAAATAGCTTTTGTCATTTCTATGATCAATAAATTGATGTGTGGGAATCTCAGGATTTGTTTTTGTCCTCAATTTTTTTTTTCGTTACTCCTCACTCCCTTCAGGCCTTTCATGGAAATGTCATCTAACTCCTTGTATTTGCTGTCACAATGTGTTTCCATCTTCACCACAACTTAAATTACTGTGAAACATTTTAGGTATCTGAAAAATATAGAGACATCTTACTTTAACTTCCAGGAAAAAACCCTAATATATCCTTTCTATCTCTGGATTAATAACATGAGAGAAATCCTTGAGGAACTGACTCTTTTGCCTAATGTAACTAACTGTTCTGAACTAAGAAATGTTTTGTCTCTAGAAGAATCACTGACAATGAATGAAAGAATCACTCTCTCAAAGGCTATGATTAAAGAGACACTTCATTTATTCAACAATATTCAATATAGATTGTCCATGCTTCATTCAGTCATGAGTAAGACATATAAATCTTTCTGTTCAATGACTTTTCAGGTTAGCATGGGAGGCAGATATTAAATGAATAATTATACAACTCATTACTTAGGATCAGTTTTATTAATGTTATAAGGAAAGACACAGGATGGCAGAGGGTATATATTGAGGGATCCAGATTAATGTGGGCCTAAAATGACTTTTTTGATGAACCATTATTTCCATCAAGACCCTTATGATACATTGACATTAACTCTTCAATAACAATAACAACAGCTTGTTGTATATGTGCATATCATGAAAACATTGATGTAAAAGCCAGGAGTTTGATTCATTTGGGAAGTTAAGAGTGGGAACAAATGGCTACTCTTGACTGTGTTCTCATCTCAATCACAGAGGCTGGGAGTCTGCACAGTGAAATGTGCAGATTCCTTCATCAATACACTTTCTGTTCATATCTGGCACTGGGCAACACTGACAGAGGCCATTAGAAAGTGAAAAGCCATTTCTTTTTCCTACTTCTCAGGGAACCTTTAGTAGCAGCCCAAGAAGTTCTATGGCCAACAGAAGTTTCTAACAGCCTCCCTAGATAGGCAGGTGCTTGTTTAGCTCCAGCAGAGGCAGAGCAGGACACATCTCTGGCCTATGAGGGACAGTCCAGGGAGGAATGTAGCTTCTTGGTCCAGATGGTATCTCGCTTAGTCAAGAAGTCCTTGAATATTGCTTGTCCTGCTCTGAAATGACTATCCAGCACAAAATAATGACATATTTTATTTTCATTGATTTTTTTCTTTGACATTTGTATGCACAAATTTAATATATTTCTCTACACTTTCTGCCTTCCCCCTCCTGCCCCCTCCCACTGCCCTTCCACAAATCCCCTCTCCCATTTTGATGTTCTTCTACTTATTCACTTTTGCTTTGTGACTCACTGGGTTTACCTATGGCCTCTCTCATGAGCATGAGTGTGGGCAGCTGTCCACTGGGCTATGAGTAACTCATCAGTGACCACATCAATGAAGAGAATGACTTCCTCTCCTATAGAAGCCATCTATTCTCATTTGCTCAGGGAGATGAGACAGGGTTTGTGTGTTTGGGAGAAGTGATATAATCACAGTATATTGTATACAACTATGATACTGCAGAGACAAAAAAATTAATTAAAATAATTTTAAAATTAACTTACTTATAGCCTAGCTTGGTAGGAAGGATCCAAGTAGAAGAAAAATTTTGAAAGTCATGCTAATCATTTTGGATTTCAGCCATCAATAATGAGAAGAAACCCTTCAAAGAATTCTCAGTTGAGAAATTACATCATCAATTTTCAGTTTATAAAAGGGCAATTGACTACTATAGAGAACATGAACACTGAGGGTAGGAGTTCCCTCTGGGAATGGAAATAACTAAATTCAGGAATCAGTTAAGTGAATACATAAACTGATTAACTGAATTCAGTCAGTTAAGTGAATACAAGAACTGAAGTAAGAAATGATGGTAGTTAGATCCAAAGTTATAAAATAAGTCTGAAAAGGACTTGATTGACTTTAGATGTTGGAAGAAAGGAAGTCAAAGATAATTCTAAAGTTTCTAACATGTAAGTATATGAGATCACTAATGAGCATGCCACAGGAAGACAAAGCTTTACCATGATGCTGAAAATATTTGAATTGTATAATTGTGTATGGAAGGAAGGTAAAAAAGACAAGGGTTTGCAAAAGAAAGAAGAAAAAAAAGAAAGAAAGAGAAATTTAAAATGTGATATTATAAAAATGTAAATATTTGAATGTTTTTAGAAAGAATGGTCAATCAGAATGATTGGTATGATTGAATGAGAACATTGGTGATATAAAGAGCAAAACCAGAGTGGCTAATAGAAACAGACACTGATTCGGAAGATTAACCTCTGGGAAGAGCAACAAACCAGACTGCAGCCCAGCAGCCAGAGACAAGGCACCACACCAAGCTGCGGAGGGACTCCAGAGGTCACTAGCTATGCAGACCCTGGGTATGAGTGGCCTTACTTCCACCACTGCTACTGTGTCCTCTGGAACACAGCCCCCCACTCTGCTGCAGCCCGCCAGCTAGTGGTGGGAACAGAAGCTGGAAGGAAAGTAAAGTGAACAAAAACAGAAGAGGAGAATACTGGAAGAGTAAGAGCAAGTGGCTTTGAGACAGCATGGAGGATTAGTGTTATCTCAGAGCACTAAATGGAGGGTGTGGGCTATCTCAAAGGGTCTTTGAAGTTAGAAGGTAGCAGTGAATAGGATGAAACTGATGATATTAGAAACTAGTAACTGGAAACAACCTAGATATCCCTCAACCAAAGAATGGATAAAAAACACTGTGGTGCATTTACACAATGGAATACTACTCAGCTTTCAGAAACAAGGAAATCATGCAATTCACAGCCAAATGGATAGAAATAGAAAAGCTCATCCTGAGTGAGCTAACCCAGACACAGAAAGATGCACGTGGCATATATTCACTTATAACTAGATTTTAGCCATATAGTAGAGGATAACTATCCTACAACCAACAAACTAAAAGAAACAGGAACATAGACTTTGTTACCTGTTAATGGAACACTTTGTCCTAGTGGAGCTGCCATGTAGGCCTTCAGTGCAAGAGGAAGCTCTTAGCCCTCATATGACTGCTGAATTGGGGGAGGGCTGATATGTAGGACACCCCACTCTGGAGGAGTAGGATAGGAGAGAGGGGGGGTAGAGGGTGGGAGGGTGTGATCTAGAGGGGTAGGAAGAGGGCACTGTGATGAAGATGTAATTTGAAGTATTAAACATAAAAAAAAAATGAAAGAAAAGAAAAAGAAATTAGAAGACAATCTAAAATATAGGACTACCAGGGTAAGAGGCACAAACGTCTACCAGTGTGTGATTGTCTGACTTCCCCTCCCTGCCACCAGGGTGTTAAATACAACAGGTGAAAAAGAATTTTCAGGTTTAAATATGAGGTAGGAAGAGGTTAAGTTGTTAAGGCTTGGAGATAATACAATTGTACATGTGAAAATCTCAAGACAATTAAGAGCCCACCAAAGAATTCAGGGACTGACTTTAAGACTAATATATAGAAATTAGTAGGTTTCACAAATTAAAACAATGATTTAAGTTACCTAGTAAAAAGAAGATCCCCTAGCAGTAGCAATTAAAATAATAAAATATGTAGAAATGATACAATAAATATGTATATTCTATATAAGCAAACTTTAAAAAGTTATAAAAGAAGTAGAAGATATGATCTTCCTTTATCATCTTGACATACGATGTGTGTGTGTGTGTGAGTGTGTGTGTGTGTGTGTGTGTGTGTGTGTGTGTGTGTGTGTGTGTGTACAGCTTCCTAGGTAAGTCACAGAAGCAAGAAGCCAAAAATATGAAAGTTAATAAATCAATGCTATGGTATTTCTGTATGACCCATAAAGTTGCAATGAATATTACAGAAGCTATCCTTGCATATGAATAACTTTCAAACTTAACCTTTAGAAAACACTCTGGTGGGACTTTGAGATAGTTGAATTTAGAGCATGGGGGAAAAAAGAGAAAATAAGAAATAGGAAAAGCATAAGAACAAAGAGATCATGCCAAAACCATCATAAACACTTCTTAAATATTTGAAAATGCTAATCTTGAAAATGAAATTATGAAGTTCTGAGAAATTGAGCAGAAGTTTTTAGTTGGATGTGTATTTTCATGGTCATATATTTTGTTTTGGGGGTGTTTTTTGGGTGTTTTTTTGTTTTGGGTTGGGTTTTTTTTGTTTGTTTGTTTGGTTTGTTTTTAGGTTTTTTGAGAAAGGGTTTCTATGTGTAGCCCTGGCTGTCCTGGACTCACTTTGTAGGCCAGGCTATCCTTGAAATCATAGAGATCCTCCTGCCTCTGACTCCAGAGTGCTGGGATTAAATTACAGTAATGTGGGTGCTAGAATTTGAACCCTGGTCCTTTGGAAGAGCAGCCAGTGCTCTTAACCACTGAGCCATCTCTCCAGTCCTGCTTGTACATTTTGCTGAGAAGATAATTTGAAAACATCTGTCAAAATTTCATTTGCATACGCTTTATATTTAAAACCCTCTAATAAATGCTTACTTAATCCATAGAGAAGTGGTTCTCAACCTGTGGGTAATTACACTACAGTTCATCACATTAGCTAAATTACAGTTATGAAGTAGCAACAAAAATAAATTTCATTTTTGGGGATCACAACATTAGGGACTGTATTAAAGAATCACAACATTAGGAAGTTCGAGAACAACTGCCATAAATTGAGCATTTACAAATGTGAAATAATGCATAAAGACAGCAATTGCAGTGTTATTTATGATAGTAACAATTTAGAGCTGTGCTAAAGTGTCCATCAGTAAGTTCAAGATATGGGAAATTCATAATTTGTTTCACACCACCCTAAGAATTTTAAATGAGAAAAGCAGCTATGTCGCCATGTGAAAAGCTTTGCCTTTCTCTAAGACTTGAAAGAGTGACTGCGATTGTTCACTTGGCCTATCGAAAACGGATCTGGCAGATCTGGTTACTAGGAGAGGCAAGGTGACTGGGCCTCAGAAGAAACAAAGGCTTTTCATCATCTCTTCTTCCATCGTTTTTGAACTTTGGATCCTTTAAATATGTCACTATGCAAAATAACTAACATTGAGATGGAAAAGCGTGGTTTTTTAAAGAAATACACAGGGAAGCAGAATGCACAGAGTAACTAGGTAGATAGGTTTGATACAAGAGAAAATCGTTCCTCAGTTTTTACTGACCGCACAGGGAGATGTAGCATTTAATGACGAGTCCAGGTTAAAGACATTTTCCATTAAATTAGCTTTTTTTTTTTTGAGAGTCTGTTCTTTTCTGTTTTCTTTGTCTTAAGGGAGGATGCTGTGTCAGGAGATTGTAAAAAGAAAAACCGTCAAAAGATGGAATTCTGAGAAGAGTAGAAGATTGTAGAAATTACGTGAATAAGAAAGAATGGATTGGGGACAAACATACGGATGTTAAGCAACCTGAGCTGCTCAACTCTGCTTCTCCATCAACTATGAGCTGGTTGGGATGAGACAAAACAATTAATGAAAGTCAGTGTTTAACCTTACCTTTTTTCCTGGTGTGAGGAAACTAAGGTCAAGATGACCTCTGTGAGTGGAAAGATACCAAGGAGGTGATTCAAATAGCAGGGAATGCTCCTGTAGCAGAGACAAGTACCATGTCCCTGATGGCTATCACGTGTCAGTTAAGCAAGAACAAGCTGATAGGGATTTATTTCCACATAAGAAAGATAAATTCTATCTTAATTTTCTTAAGTTCTCTGAAGCTGTGTTAGATACTCAGAAAATGTTCACCTTCCATCTATAAAACTACAAACAAGTTGTCAGATTTGTCACTTAATAAAACTCTTTTTAAAGTGTCATTCATGTTACATTTGGCATATTTGTTTTAAGCGATGTTTAAATAAACTTTGAAAAATATAGGATACTAAATACATGTTTATTAAGAATCCTATCATTTAAGACAAATGTAAAAGTAGAACTAGGACCCGGAATCATGCTATTTGCCATTATTAAAATGTTAAACAAATGGGAGATGTTGTATATTAGCTAATCATTATATATTAACTACTAAAAACTTGAAATATGTATATTGATGCATTATTATTTTTAAGCTTTTTACTTCAAGTACGGTGCTTACACTCTGCTCACCAGAACTACTTTATAAAATCCTAACTTGTAGAATAGAAAATAAATATAATTTCTATGAAATTTAATGTTCAAATATAGCTGTGGTCTCTCCTAGTATTTGGATCTCAGAAAATTATATGTGGGGAGACCCAGTAGCTTATTATTTTTTTTTTAAAGATTTATTTATTATGTATACAGTGTTCTGTCTGCAGGTATATCTGCAGGCCAGAAGAGGGTACCAGATTTCATTATGGATGGTTGTGAGCCACCATGTGGTTGCTGGGAATTGAACTCATGACCTCTGGAAGAGCAGCCAGTGCTCTTAACCGCTGAGCCATCTCTCCAGCCCTCAGTAGCTTATTTTTATTATGACCTCATAGACTCCTATTGAAAATGTAAATCATATTCATTTCCTGAAAGTCTGTTGCAAATCTACTTAAGAAGTACTTTCAAAGGGCCCTGGTTCATGCTCGTGACTTTGGAGGTAGTTCATTGTCAGGGCCCAAGAATTGCTCCCTATAGAGATCTTTAAATAGTAACATTAAAGAGCTTTGTCTTCAGAGTTGTCATTGGAAAAGATATTTTCCTTGTGCTGGGCTGAGAGTAAAGAATTGATTGACAGGCCTTTTGTAATTAAGTTTTAGTTCTCTTCAAATGGACACTCTTCAGGGATGGGACAATAGCTTTATGTGCTTTTGTACGGAGGAATTTAAGTTGTGCATTCTTATAGCAGGAAAAATTATTTGGTTTTCTACATAGGTGACAATGGAAAATTTCCCATTGCATTGATGAGGGCTCACAACAAAGAATCGTGAAACACAAGTATTCTGTATTAGAAAGTATATAACCATTTAAGCAGCAAATAAATAACAGCAAATATGTTTGAAATGTATGTTGTTTCATGTCCCCATGGATACTGCACAGCTAATACTATTTATATAATTTAAAATACAAACTTGAAACATGAAAGTAGCTTTCTTTGTTTCTGAATACAATAAAGACAATGTACCTTTTGAAACAGAAAATTTTTACCTCTAAAAGGATTTAGTATTTTACTACTAAATTTCCTACTATTTGTATACACAAGGCAATTCAGGCTTGTCTCGTGCACTGCCAAGTTTATGGTTGTGGCTCCTACAACAGGAGACAGATTAAGAAAAGACCACATAAACATATTTAATATGAATTTTATGTCACACAGGGACCTTCATAGGAAATAAAGACCCAGAGAAATAAGTGAGCTTGTGTGTGGTTGATGCTCAGCCTGATGGACCATGGAGAGTCATGTGGAAGTATGATTGGACAAAGAGGATATGATGGGATAGTAACTAACAGAGGAACCTGCGGAAAGTGTCCAGATTGCATTCTTCTGTGTCCCTGAGAGTTGCCAGCTAAGGATTTTCCATTTGTCCAGATATAGGAAGTCTTCTGCTCTTTATGGCCCACCCCCCACTCCCTATGATAAGTCTCATGGCCTACACTTGAGGAAGGCAAGGTGATCTTTTATGGCCTGCTTTGAGGAAAAAGCAAGAGAAAGAGGGATCTTCTTGCTTTTGTTCTTTTCTTAAATGCCAAGCTGTCATATGTTGGGTACTATACCCTGCACCCTGTTTATTATTTGCAAGTTGGTTGTATTCTTCATGAAGGCGTCTCACTGCAGGGGGGCTTCTCCAAGACAGTGGTCTCACCTCACTCAAGTTTGCCAGCACAGGAACTAGTTACAAAGTGCAAGGAAACCGAGTTAAATGTTAAGCTTTATCTTACTTTTGACTCTGCAGGTGAGAACCTGTGCCTGTTTCCTGACCTTCCAACAGAATTCTAAATTCTAGGCAAGACAATGTCTACAAATCATACCACCGTTTTTCGTGCCTCCCAAACATTGCCTATAGTAACAACAGAAGAGGGTTTGAGTATATTTATCATAACAGCCAGTCCCCGTCTCTCATTCATATTGCAATTTTTAGTGTCTTTCCCATATCTAGGGAAAGGAATATCTTCCCATTGATGTTCTCTCTACCCTGTCACTCTAGTAAGCCCTGTTGACATCGAGTAATAAATGCTTTACTAAGGGATGTCTCTCATAATGCTAGAGGATAGGAGTTTGCTGGATGGAATTGGTTTTAACTACAGAAAAATTAAAATTCCCATTGGCAAATGTCCACAATTACCTACTACATTTATTTTTCATTTATGTAAATATACCCAGAGCTATTTTTAGAACAGGAAACTTAGGAGAATAGTTTACCCAGAATATCTCTACCAATATTCAATTATTTTTCAGATATTTCTATGTGCTGTTCTCTCGGAGAAGCCTCCCTGGCCCTCATTTATAAATTATGGAGCCCTGATTATTTCTTACCCTAGCAAAGTTTATTTGCCTTAGGGACTAACTCACAAGAGTATAGGCCTCATTAAGAAACTTATTTATTCTAACACACACAGCATGTTGTACATGTACGTACAATCCTTAGCTAATGTACAGTTGCATTCAGTGAATATGTGTTAACTGAACAAACAGTAAGACAAAACACAGACATGTTGTCAATGAATATATTCTATATCCATTCACATATTTCCCTCTTCCATAAAGCACATGGGAGGAGAGAGGAGATAAAAAGTATTTTTAAAGGATTACTGCCCAAAGGTTCTTCTATTTTTCAAGTTTCAGATCCCAAACCTGAAAATCCAGTCTAGAGGAAGTAGTGTCATGCTGTTCATGAAAATCCAGTTTAACTGTCCAGTGTTTGTGGGAAGATTAGAGGTAACTTTTGGCTGATCTGAGAAAAAGTCTGAGGGGGAAAGGCAAACCAGGAGAGGGCTGTGGAGCCAGGCAGGTCAATTCTTCCCTACCTTCCCCTCCCCACAGATCAGGCCAGTCAATCTCCCTGTTCAGCTTCCAGTGTCTGCCCTGGTGAGGACAAGGGAACTTTCTACCTCATACAAAGTGCTCCCCGAAGAACACAGATGCTACTAACTTGGAAAATGATTGATGCTTTTGTAGCTGCCTACAGCTTAGCCCTGCAGCCAGGGCTATTATCTTGAAATATGTATTTGAATCTCTCTCTCTCTCTCTCTCTCTCTCTCTCTCTTTCTCCCTCTTGCCTAAACTTCTGCTTATCTGTTGACCATGATAAATTTTTAAAAAGAATTCATATTTTTCCAAAGTTTGATATTTACTGATATAAACTATAACTTGAGGTCACTATTTTATATTTCTGACATATAAAAGTTCAGACATGCTGGTCACTAGTAGAATACTATTTAAAAATCATTTCTAAGTAGTCAAAGATTGGACTTCTAATGTTACTCTTCCATAGACACCGTATGTCCTATTATATTCTACAGTGCAAGCATATACTATTATAATATTTATAATATTTGGCATGTGAGGAATACCTTGTTCTAAGAATTCCTTCTATATTATTTCCATCAAAGAATAAGTAGGAAACACACGTGTGCAAATACATTTTCACAATGCCAGACAACCCATAATGACTTACTATCCCACTCTTATTCTTGACATCGAGGTACCCAGAGAAGTTAGAACTTGATTCCAGTAATTATCTATGGGCCACAGGGCAACAATTTGGGTATTGGCAGTTCATTTTTGTCCAAATTGGAAAGATATTGAAAAGGAGTTTCTCTTGGATGAAGAGTAATATAAGTCACGGAAGTAGACAAGGCACAAAAGATTGAATAATTTACCAGACTTCTAAAACTTCTTTCAGACCTAAAAAGACCAAAAGGAATATGAACCTCTATTATTTGAACTGAGTAAGTTGAAGACAACTATAACAAAGTGATTTCAGCTGTACAAAGATCATCTAAATTACCTAAAAGCTATAGTCAAGTAAGAGAGTATCAGTCGAGAGCCACAAAACACTTCAGTACACTACAAACAAGCAGAACTTAACGAGTGAGTATTCATGATCATGTGTGTATTTGTAAGTTGAAATACCAGGAGAGTAGTGGGTGGAAGTTGAAAGGTTGAGGTACGTCTGCCTAAAAATCCCAAGACCCAATGCCAGCTTGATGCTCATAGTGACATTCAGGCTGATTACAGAAGTTAGTTTGCAGACCAGCTACAGACTAATTTCCATGGGCATTCTAGATCAGATAAATTCTGTTTCCTTGTTTGCTTTACATTTATGAGGAAGGAAGAATAGCTAAAGCTAAATATTATCACTGTTCACTTCCCTTCGCATCCACATGCACACAACGATTCAGTAACTGATGATAATAAAATCTTAAAGTCTGCAAGGAAATTCTGATAATCCCATCTTACAGTGGTGTGTGTGTGTGTGTGTGTGTGTGTGTGTGTGTGTGTGTGTGTTCGTGTATGCACACATTTTAAGATAGGCCAAAAGGATATGGAACTAAAACAACTCACCTAAGAAGCGAGATGTGCCAGGGAGATTATACAGAATGGTAGAAGGGGCTCAAGTCTAGAACTTACCATGAAAGACTTTAAGCAAATCAACAAGTCTCTTTGGACTTTAAGTTCTTTATCTTAAAATGAGGAGTTTGAATTGCAGCTGTGGCTCTCCGAGGTGGGTTGAGAGGGTACAAATTTCCCAGTTGAGACCTTGGGAATGAAGCTGAGTGCACTCTTTGAAGTTCTAAGTCTCCAATATCCTAAATTCACAGCATAACAGGTCTGTGTCTGACTAGTTCTCAGCCATGTCCTTGTTATGTGGTAATTTTGTTTCAAGCAAATAAAGAAGACTAAAGAATGAGAGCCAGTAAGGAGGCCAAATTCCTAGAGTGTCAAGAATGAGCAAACACCAGTGACAAGTAAATCTTCTTGTTTAGTGTGTGAAGATGTGATTACATTATACTGAAAGGTCATTGTACCCAGGTCGATTGAATTATTCTGGATATAACAGCAGAGTGACCACCATGTAATCAGTATAGCATTGGAGATCAGCATTTATTTCATAAGAGACTGGAACTCTGAGTTGGTGGTGTAAGTGACCTTACCGCTGGAAGGCTCTTAAGCTTCATTTAGTTCTCCAGGGTCATCATGTTGAAATTCTTTGTAACTTATTAACAAAGAACTCCACATTTTCACTTTAAAAGGACTCTGCCCATTACAGAGCTAGTGTAATCTAGAGCTAGCTTTGTTTCCGTGTGTGATCTGCACGTTTCTTTGATTTTCTAATTGTTAAGTTGTTTATATTTTATGTAGGAATGAAGAACAGAACAAAAGCATATCTAACCCATTACTTTAAGTTTACTCGTAGCCCTTGATTGCCTTTGGAAGAAAACGAAGAAATTCCTTCAAAATTCTGGTGGGAAATAACTTATTAACCGTGGATTCTAAACTTCTAAACTTGTTATGCAACAACTTTTTTTCAAACAAATGAGGAAGACTGAAGAATGACGCCAATTTTTAGCATGTCAGGAAAGAGCAAACACCAGTGACAAATAAATCAAATGTGAGAGTAAAGAGAAGAAAAGCTATTTTCTGTCATTCAAAGAGTCAGAAAACACTAGATGCATGATCAGTGAGCAGAGAGAAGCAGTGGATAGAAGCAGCCCAGAACAGCATGAAGAACAGTAGCCCAGGATAGCCATTCAGAACAACAGCCCAGGACAGCTATGAAGAACAGCA
>CAJQZJ010034040.1:67156-85791 GCA_907164525.1 Lophiomys imhausi
TGTGTGTGTGTGTGTGTGTGTGTGTGTGTGTGTGTGTGTGTGTGTGTATGTAGTGTTCATGTGTATGGGAGGGTATACGTGCCCATGCAAGTGCACACATAGGCTAGAAAAGGACTTTGGGTGTCTTCTTAGATTCTTCTCTGCTTTTCCCCTTAAGACAAGGTCTCTTACTATAAGACACTTCCTGTGTGTGCTGTTCTTGCTGGGTATTGAGCTCAGAGGATCTGTATGTTTTTTGCTGCCTACTACCTATCCCATTGCTGGGCTCTACAGGCACACTATGACCATCCTTTTACATGGCTGCTGCACATTAAAACTCAGGTACTCCTGCTGGCAGAGAAAGTACTTTGAACCATGGAGCCATGCCCCATCCCTTTTCAAATTAATTTTTAAGTTAGTGTACAAAATAACTGGTTTTATTATAACATTTCATGCACACATGTGTGCACGCATACATACACTCACACACATATGTTGTATATACAAACACACACACATATCCTTCATCTCCTGCTTTCAGCTTTCATGTCACATATATGTGTGTATTGTGAGAGAAAACATGCGATATTTGGTCTTGCTTTGTCCACATTACCCTCTCTTGTCTTTCTCTTTCAAATGTTAACAGCTGTTGTTAGTGCTTTCTTTGTCTCTGTCTTCCTATCTCAAAGCCTGGCTTGCATCTGAAGTTGTACAATAGTGAGAGATCTGCTGTCTGCTTGGCCAAATGTAGGGGCCCCAGCCCGGCAACTGTCTGTCTCCCACAGATGACCTGTTCAGATATTGCTCTGACAAGCTTCTATGACAAGAATGGTTCTCACTCCTTCATTAGTCTTTTGTCAGCTGTTTTCTTCCTTGAATATCTCAGGAAACTGATGCAACAAGCTCCTCTAGTTAAAATATCCAAGCAATTATTTGCTTTCTCTTGCTCTTTTCAAGGTCTGTAAAAATTTGTGTTGGTATTTTGATAGGAATTGCATTGAATCTGTGTATTGCTTTTGGCAGGATGGCCATTTTTATTATGTTGATCCTACCTGTCTATGAGCATGGGAGATCTTTCCATCTTCTGATGTCCTCTTCAATTTCTTTCTTCTTGGACTTGAAGTTCTTGTCGTACAGGTCTTTCACTTGTTTGGTTAGAGTTACCCCCAGGTATTTTATATTGTTTGTGGCTATTGTGAAGGGTGTTATTTCCCTGATTTCGTTTTTGGCCCTTATCTTTTGTATAAAGAAGGGCTACCGATTTTTTTAAATTAATTTTGTATCCAGCGTCCTTGCTGAAGGTGTTTATCAGTTGTAGGAATTCTCTGGTGGAATTTTTTGGGGTCACTTATGTATACTATCATATCATCTGCGAATAGGGGTACTTTTGATTTATTCCTTTCCAATTTGTATCCCCTTGATCTCCTTTAGTTGTCTTATTGTTCTGGCTAGGACGTCAAGTACTATGTTGAAGAGATATGGGGAGAGTGGACATCCTTGCCTTGTCACTGATTTTAGGGTAAATGCTTTAAGTTTTTAGGAAGTATGGTCTTTGCTTACTTTCAGCCTTACAGTGCTCAACTCTTAACCCCTGACACATCTGTGAGTTGTCCACTTCTGTCACAGCTGACATCTAATTCATACTGCATACACCCACTTGAATCAGCCATTAAATATACCCCAAATGATCAATTTCCACCCCATCTAACTCTCTGATCTTATTTCCTTCTTCCTCGGCTCTTATCCCAATTTATTTCCTAGGTCATATCCTTGGTGCTATTACAGCAGCCAGAATGGTTATTAAGAAACCTGTGTTATGTTTGTTTTCTGAGCACCTCAGCGTTTTCTTTGTCACCCAGAGTCAAGTTCAAAGATACATCTGTATTACTTAGACCCTACTTATCTGAATCTTGCTCCCTATAACTCTCTTCTTTAACTTCCTCTCTCACACACACCCATACCGTCAACCTTATATTCATAGAATTGCTTCTCTCATTTTATTTGTGCCCTCCTAACCTAACCATCTTACGTAGACATACACCTTTACCTTCCTACTCTCTCAGGTCTTTCTAGCCCCTTAATTAGCATTATTTTTGATTTCACCACACTTTTCCCATCTGTTGTGCTAAATACTTATTTGATGCATTTGTGCATGGTTTGTTACAACAAATAGAAGGGCAATTCCATGAAAGTAAAAATGTGATTTGTTCATATTTTATACCCCTAGAAACTGGACAATAGTAAGAATTTAATATAACTGTAGTGTAAAAGAATGGATATGCCATTTCTGCTAAGGTGAAGGGTGGCAAATAGGACAAAATTTGCTTTTCTTGATCCTTTGAAAAAATATTGTAATGACAGTATCATGTTCTACCATTTCTGCAGTCTGATGTCCAACAGCAATGCCCCAACAGAGACATATATAGTTTATCATTAAAAAAAGCTTGGTCATCTGTTTATAGTTTTAATAATGACATATTAAGAAATGCAATATATAAATTATAGTAATAATATAATTCCTATAGGGACAATTCATCTTTTAGGTTTAATTTAACAACACCTACGATTCTTCTCAAAACCTGTAATTCATATGCCATCCTTACAAAATTAAAAACTATGAATACAAACTGAACAGAAATAAGTTTTAGCAAAGACAATGTCTTATCCTATTTGTAATGCCTTTTTGAGAATTTTCATTAGTGAATGATGGAGAGAGAAAAACCACATGGTGTTTCGAATAGTCTCACCCACAACACTGAGAATTTTCCTACAGTGAGTAAACACGTGGAGTTCCTCCTGTATCCATGAATTCTCCAACCCTGGATAGTGTCCAATTCAACTCAATACTGACAATAACCTACATTAGTGCTCGTGCCACAGGAGGTCCCCACGTTAGGCATCAGACACAATAGTAGGTCTCCAGGTTGCCCACAATTTCTGTTCAGGACACTCGGTGTTCTTGAATTATCTTGAACAAAAACAGGATGTTCCCACAACTCCTCCTTTGGTTTGAACTCTTCCAAGTACACAGGGCAAAAACATTTTTCTTACTTTTACTGCTTTATCATAAAATGATACAACTCAGCAACAGCCAGATGGAAAAATTGCATGGGGCATGATATGGTGACAGAGGTGGGGAGTGGCCATGTCCTCTGTGCACACTACCTTCCCAGAAACATATCTCCAAAAAGGAAATTCTTTGAGCCCATCCTTTGGGATGTAATGTCTTCATATATAGGCATGATTAAATCATTAGCTATTTCTAAGCAGCACAACCTTCAGTTCTACTTCTCTCCACAGGGGCTGAGGGAGGGGTGAGGCCGCAAGTCCCAACTCACAACTCACATGGATGGTTGCCCTGGCAACCAGCCTGTGTCCTGAGGCTAACCCAGAGACCACAGCCATCAGCCATCTCATTAGTATTCACAAAGATACAACACTTCAGTGATTCTGAGGGTTTAAGGAAGTTTGTGCCAGGAAACAGGACAGATACTCTCTATACACTTATATAGTCTATAAGTGTATCACAACAATATTTGCTAACATATTGGAACCTCACAAGCAGGAGGCTTGTTTTCTTCTTATATTACTTATACACACAGATGTATGTTCAAGGGACTATATATCACTGCCTTGATCTACAACGTCTTTCTTCTCTCTAATCAAAGAAGTAATTTATTTTCTTTATAAATGACAGCATACTTAAAGCCCTCCTTCAGAATAATGTAATTTAAATGAGCCTATTTTAAAAAATGGGTCATTTGTCTGCAGGAACCTTGATTAGGCTATGACTATCTAAACACATATTTTGAAAGTCTTGTAGAAGTTTTGTTAATGTCCTTAGTAATTCAAATTGGTTTATTTTCCCATAATTGGCTTCATTAGTTCCTGGACAATACTAGCCTGTAAGGACTTTAATAGACCAACAAGGGGGGTCTGTGAAGCATGCAGGGACATATAGGTAAAAGAAATTATGGAAATAGGCCATCAAACAGATAATAAGTGATTTTTTTTCCTGTTAACTAGAATTTATCACATGCTTGAAGTCCTCAGGATTTCCAGCCCTAGGAAAAATAGTGAGATAAGAAAGACAAAGAACAGATGAAAGACAAATCTCTGGATTATTCTACCGTGTACCAATTAGGAGAGTCATCCTTTCTATCCATGGGGAACATTATTAGGTACTTACACTTCGTATGGTAATGAACTCTACGCATGGTGTGCTTTCCTTATCCTTCCATACCTATAGCAAAATTTAATTTCTAAATAGTCATGGTAGGAGATCAGCATTCACAACTAACAATAATATAGAACAACTAAGGCAAGATAGTCCGCTAAAATTATGAGAGTGCCATCCATTTTTTGCTTCCAAAGCATTTTGTAATCATCTCACTCTTCTCATGAAAACAGGAGCTGCTCGAGTGCCTATATGATGAGAAGAGAGAGGAGAAACATGCATAGTGTCTTCAAGCCAGGGTAACTGGGACATAAGCATCAGGCTATTGCCAGAGTTGATCTGATAATGGAGAGAGCTACCAATGATTCACAGGCAGGTGGTAAATGTAGCATGAGTATGCTAGATGACAGATGTCAGGAGAATTTCATTACACTCATTAGAAAAATGCACAACTTACAACTTATGACTTACTTGATTCCGGAATTTTCTGTTTAATATTTCAGACCTTGCTCGGCTACAAGTAACTGAACTGTGGAAAGAGAAAACATCAGAGATTGGCTGGGAGTAGTATGTAAATTTTTTTTTTTTTTTACACTAAGGGAAAACATGCCCTAAAATTTCAATTTAAATTCTTGAATTGGATGACCTCCTTAAATGCTTTCTCATCCATTACCAGAGTGTGATTTCTTAGTGTTGTGATTACAGAGACTACCATAATTAGAACATTCAACAGCAGAAAAAAAAAATCATTCTAATAGTATCGTAATACTTTTCACCTGGAAAATGGAAACTTGCCTTTTATCAAAAATAACATAATGCTCAAAGGCTTTTGAATTGCAATTATTTTGGCTAGTTTTTATATCCCAGGCAGTATGGTTAATCCATCAAGACTTAAAAACACATTGGCAGGTGTTTCGATGAGGAATTCCATTTTATCAATGGTTACTCCATTCCCCTTTCAATACAGGTCTCTAGATGAAAGTGGCTAAAAGCTTGTTCTCCTGTTTAGTATACATGAGTCACCTGGAAGGCTTGTTAATATCGTAGGCTTTATGACAGCATATTTTATTGTAAATATACTGTTGGCCATTCAAGGATGAATTTCAAAAATAGTTAGTTAAGGCGTGCCTAGTAAAATGCACTAAACTTCCTGCTGTGTCTTATCAAGTATCATTCCTGAGTAAATGACAGTACATGTTCTCAAGGTTGAAAGAGTATGCAAAGCTTGAAGTCCTAGCTAGAGAAGAGTATCTAAGTATTTATAGAGGTCTTAGGACATGACTTCTATCTCCCAATACCAATGAAATTAACTCAAGAGAAGTATGGGTAATATTGAAATATAACAAAAATAAATCTTATAGCTTGGATTGTAATTAAATATTTTCAATCTATTTGACCTTGGTCCTTGGGACATAGGGAGGTGACAGTATGTTTGTTTCTAAAGGTCATACCTCAGCAAAGCATTACAGTGACCCAGGACATTCTACAGGTTAATAACTTCTGCTGCATCTGTTTCTGGGACTCTTTTTCAAAATACTTTGTAACTAGACACTTTGAGAGAGACTTTAATCTAGCCTGTACCTTTCTTGCAGAGAGTGGAGGGAACCTATGTGACTGAAGTCCTGGGTAAATGTGTATTGCTGACATGGGCATGGCCATGTTGAGGACTCCAAATGCCTCAACCCCACCCAAGTGCCATAGCCTTGCCTGGGAGATGCTTTGGGGGGGAGATGGCAAAGCTTTTCTAGACATGCTCAGACTAGGGAGTCTGAACATGAATGAATGACCCATGTGGGCAACGACCAGAAACTGCAGCTTCCCTTTCATCACTGATGTTTACCCCCTGGGGTTTGTTGCCCACAGAGACTAGCTAACCCTGCAACCCCATGCTGTACTTCATAAACATGCTGGGGTTGCAGGTTGCCAACAGTAGTAGGTGCTCTCTGTCAGAGTGAGCACAATGCACCCAATCCCAGTGTTTTTCTTTCTTCATTTGTTCACTGTCTGGTTCCAGGATCCAAGTCCTGCAGGGTGGCACTGTCTCACATCTTCCTTGCCTGAATAAAAGCTTTTGTGACCAGATGTTCAATGCCAGTCTGTTAAGATTTGAGTCACAATAGAGTCACGCTGTAAATGAATACTGTAAGTACTACAAATACCTTTTGTCTCGTTAAATATCCAGGTTGAAAGCTAAGGCAGATAGAAACTGTGAAATAAAGATGAGAAACAAATACAGAAAACTCACGTACAGGGTCATGGGAATAAAAGAGAAACCACACTCTCAACAGGCTTTGCCTGTTTTCAATTATAACTGTACATAACATTGCAGCTTTCAGGTTTCTTTCTGGTTTTGTTTCTGTTTGTTTTTTTGTTGTTATAAATGGTTTCTATTATTCATTCACCTACACATTATCTTTACACCTAATTCTTATATTTCTGTTCTCTGCCTGTCTTTCATTACCCCCCCACCACCACCACCACCACCACCCAGACACCACAGACAGTCTCTTAGCCTAGAGAAGACTGACAGAATTTCTTTGGACATGCAATTCGATGTGCCAGAGTGGGTTGATACTAGGCAGGATTTGGGGGAAGTGGGTGGGAGGGTGGGCTGGGAGGAGGGGAGAGAGGAGGAATGGCAATTGTAATGTAAAATAAACAAATAAATTTAAAAATACTTTTTATTTACATGGAAACTCCTCTCTTTAAAATAAAGCATACCACAGGGTTAGAGAGATAGCTTAGCAGAGAGGAGTGTCCTCTTGCAGAACCCCAGTTAAGTTCCCAGCACCCATGTGGAGTGGCTTACAACCACCTATAACTTCAGATTTAGAGCACCCAATGCCATTCTTGGACCTCTGTACTAGCCTTAGAGTTAACATGCACACATATACCACACAAACAAATATAAAACAAATCTTAAAAATGTATCATTATTATTATTATTTTAAATATATTTTATATATTTATATTTTAATATAAAATATATTATTGTTGCATAATAATAATAAAATTGATAAAAATGTCAATAAATAATATATCTAGATAAAAATTCAAATGCAACATCATTGAAAATAATGTACAAATAATATCATGTTTTATTAAGCTTTGTAAAAATAGGACAGAAAAATATTTCTAAAGGTCACACCCAAGCAGGATGTTCCAGGAATTAAGACTTTTTAATAAAAATGTCATTTTTTTCTCTTATGAAAGGACATTAAAAAAATTAGATAACATGTCTATTTCTCATTCTCAGTAGTCTTACTCCCCTAATTCTTGTGAGCTGGAAAAAAATTCTATACTCTGGTAAAATTGAATAAAATATTAGATAGCTTACCATAGAAGCTAGTTTTGGAAAATAATATATATCCTGAAATGGAGGACAATGCTATTGTTTGCACGCCATTGAAATGTATACTTGAAGCATCCCTATGCTGCAAACCTGCTTCCCAATGTGGATGGAATCTTTAAGAGACAGGGTATAGTGCCAGGTAATCAGGCCATGGGACTGATATTGTCCAGAAAGACTAATGCTGCCTTTAAGAGAAAGTTAATTGTAGGGTGGGTTTTTACACAACAATGCCTGCAGTTTGGATTGGTCCATTTTGCATGTGGCCATTTCCCTTTTCCCTCCTTTACCACATTGTGCAACAGCCGGAGATGCTTGCCAAGACACTGGTGTCATATGGAATCCTCCAGCCACTATAACTGTGAGCCTGTGAATTTCTTTTCCTTACAAAATACCCAGCTTTAGGCATTTTGTTACAGCAGCACACAATGACTTAGTATAACACCATCTTTCATATGTAGAAAAGTAAGAAAACTATTTGCCCCTAAACTAAAGAGAGAGCAGTATAAATGAAGCACAGAGGAATAGGGAGAAGACATTTGGGGTGGGGGTTCCTGGTGGTGGCTTTCTTGTTCCTGCCTAGTCTGAACTTCCTGTCCTCACAAAGAGATTTATTCCAGCTAGCACGAGTATCAGTTTCTTTCAACTAAGCAATATTTTTCTATGATAAAGCTTGTGGATAAAAGTTCATTCCCAAATGCTGAGATGCCAGCTTAATAGGAATTCAGTGTTAGAACCATGATGCTAAGCCAGAGGAGGCACAACTCCATGGTATGGGTGGCAGTTTCTTTCTTTCTGGACAGAAGTACACTGAAAACTGCATAATGCAAGTCCAGACCAATCAAGTATTTTCAGTCTCAATGTGACCTTTAATTCTGGAGGGTCTCTCCATCACTTCAGACAGGGCTTCAGCCCCTACCAGAGGGTGGTTTTGGAGGTGCTGAGAAAACATTTACTACTGTACATTCTGTTTTTGGATTCCCTGTCCCAGCAAACACTGGCTCTGTCAGACTTACCCATGGAGCACAGAATAAATGTCTTGACTTTGGACTATTTTGAGGCAGCAATGAAACTAGTACTGTTTTAAGTAGTGGTTTTGGAACTGTGCTGAGATTTGAAGGATTCAATACACAGCAGAAGCAAATCATCAGTGGGTTATAGGTGTATGTTCAGTGAAAACGACAGAGATGGGCTAGTAATTTTAGTTTTCCACAAGAAAGAGAGATACTGGAAGCCAACAGCAGAAGCTGGTAGAATTATTGCATAAAGTTTAGAAAGAAACCAGGCTATTACTGTAAAAGTGCTGGGTACTAAGCCATTGCCAGATGATCAGACAGAAGTTGTCATTTATGTTGTGAACATTCTCCAAACATGGCATCTCAAGAAGCATTTCAGCTGCAATGCAATGTGCCTGATTCGAACAAGCCAATATAAAAACTCAATTGTAGCAGCTTGGCTAGAACAGAACTGTCTTGTGCACACAGCAATCCACTATACAGAATACTCCCACCCATCTGAGCTGTCATTCAGGAACAACACAAGGTAAATAACCCTAATTCTAAAAAATTAATTCCTGTATTAATGATAATTTTAAAGAACTTTTTTGAAGACTGAGAATTCAGGACCAGATGACAGATTGTCATAAAACCAAACTGGATCTCACACATATAGATATTAGTGAGCTACAAATGTATCAAACTATAACTGGGGCCACAATCACACAATGAAAGAAGAAACTCAAGGATCCCCCCAACAGAACCTTACAGGTGAGTCAAATGAGAAAGTCAAAGAATGGCTGAGCTATCCAGGCTAGCAAACCCTTGTATATTATGCTAGATTCAGTTCAGTGTGAACTAAATGTGCCTACTCAGCTCAGGGACTGACTAAATAAGCTAATGCTTCAACCAGATGGAAAATAAATTCAGAGTAGTCAAATTTGAAGAAAGATGTTACATAGATGTAGATATATTGAGAGGAATCAAGCATAATTTGAAACAAGAGGAAGGCCCTAGCCACTTGCTAACACCATAAAACGACATCAACAATATAAACCTGGTGGAACCTGTATCAAATGGAACCATTCATAACATGGATGGCATCCTTAGTTACCAATTTACAAATTTGTTTGATAAGTTCGTAAAGTTTATGTATATCAGGCCATGGGCTGGGCATGGTGGCACATGCCTTTAATCCCAGCATTCGAGAGGAAGAGGCAGGCAGATTTCTATGAGTTCGAGGTCAGCCTAGTCTACAAAGAGAGTCCAGGACAGCCAGGGCTACTACACAGAGAAACCTTGTCTTTAAAAACAAAAACAAAGCAACAACAAAAAGAATGAAGAAACCTCTATCAGTTCTTCTCTGTGATGACCACAGTGAGAAAACAAAGAAACACCCTGGCTGGGAATTTTGAGGTTACTGGAAAATTTATATTTATTAAATCTGAAATAATCACTTCAGAGCTCTTTAAAGATAACCATTCAAAAATCTACCTCTAAAAGTCATATTTACTTTTAAAAGAAGCATGAAATTACCAAAAGTGTAAGTAGTGTCACACATTTTTACAACAGCAGCGAGCAGTAACTGCCATGTGCAGTGACTGAAAGGTCACACTACATGCTACCACGATGCTATGTATCTAAAATCTTTCCCATTAAAACTTTTCCCAATAATTTAAACTTTAAAAGAAAGAATATACTTAGTGCAATAAAGGTACTGTTCAGAAAGTAAAAGATGAGTCTGCCAATACTTAACTTTCCTCGGGTGCCAGTTCTCAGAACTAAATCTGTGTTAACTGCTCTTGCATATCCCTCTGACTATTTCGCATATGTATTTTCAAAATCCTGCCATTAATATGCCTATCTACCTAGCCATCCATCTTATTTCAATATATTTAAATATAATATCTCTTGTTTATACTTCTCCGGACACATGCAACATCTACTTCAGCCTCTCCTAAATAAACATTTCAGAATCTAAGGCCAGACATCTGTAACAGTAAATTTTTATTTATCAA
Organism: Lophiomys imhausi; assembly: GCA_907164525.1. Taxonomy (NCBI): domain Eukaryota; kingdom Metazoa; phylum Chordata; class Mammalia; order Rodentia; family Muridae; genus Lophiomys; species Lophiomys imhausi. Next base: position 77,675 of record CAJQZJ010034040.1, read on the forward strand.
GCATATATTTATTAATACTTAATAATTACCTAAAAATTGCCTATAAAGTTCCTAAATCTTAAAACCCAAACCCTAACTCTAAAACTTAGCACCTAAAATTTCTTAATACCTACAAAACAACCATTTAACATTAACCTAAAATTTCTTAAAAGGATATTTTCCTCTGGGCGTGGATCCTTATGAATGGCTGAAAAGGAATATTGTAATGAATTGACAACATGATTTTCAGCAGAAGCTTTCTCGCTCTTCCAAATCATACCCCTGGGCAATATTCCTTCATCTAATCTTTCAGTCTTAAAGTCCCCGAATTTCGTTAGTCAGATCCTAAGGCAGTTTATCAAGCAGGAATTGTCTTTGCGGTCTTAGAGTCCAATTATTTACTAGATGAAAAGTTTCTTAGGCTCACCATCCAGGTGCTTTAGGCCTGCAAGGGTCTTGCTTCAGTGTTCTGTCCAATCCAAAGCCCCTGAGCTCCAAGAGGAGACAACTCCCTGCCTAGACTCTCCAGAATACCAGGGAGAATGCATCCCCAGATCTGAAATGGGTACATACAAGAGGGTGAAGCCTCCTGGTGAGACTGTGATGCGAATTTCTCTGCTAGACAAGGAGGAGGTGAGATAGGAGGAAGAGAGCCTCTGTCCATGTGAATCTTGACTTAAATATCTTTACCTGTCATAATGAATTGGCAACATGATTTTAGGCAGAGGCTTTCAGTGCTTCCAAGTCATGACCCTGGGCAATATCCCTCCACAGCTTTTCTTGCAGAACGCCAAGGAGCAGCAGGTGGTCCAGAGATTGTATGATCTGTTGTCATGGATCTCGGGGTGGGTGCCTCAGGGCACATCCCCACCCAATGTCCTATGATCAAAAAAGTCATCTGTCCATAATGGGTTCCCAAGGACATGTCACGTGGGACATAAATCTTTTACCGTAAAGCACAGGTTATTGCTATTTCAAGATCCCTAGGCTATTGAATGCTATCAGTGACCCCACCACAGACATCAACTGCTTTTTCATTTTTTTCCTCAGTTCTACTAGTTTATTGTTGGTAAATCCACTTAAATATTTAAAGTAACATTTTCCCCTTTTCATAACACATACAAATGTAGCCTATGAATGAAGAGCTCTAATTAAAATGCAAGATACATCAACATTATAATTTAATATGGATCAGGTCTGTATCAATGTCCCGTCATCTGTGTAATGGACTCGCTGACTCATCCAGGCAGTCTTTGAGTCTTATGCCTAATTTTGTTTGACATGCAGTTGATTATTTTCAAATAATAGGTATGATAGTTGTGTGATGTCATTTCAAGTTGACTCATTGTCTTTATCTTTAAATTTACATAGCTAGAAGCATGGGTTTGTTTGTAACAAATTTGGATGGGTTTTTTTTGTAGAGCTGATCCACACCTCTCCACATTCCCCCAACAATGGTGGCCACCCCAATTTTTTCTTTGAATGGCAACCTCAGAATACTAAGAAACCTAAGGAAATCTCTTTCATAGTAGAATAATTTACAAAGTATTTTAAATACTTGCTATTTCTTGAATATTCAAATAGAAAATCTATTTCCTAATAGATTCTCTAATTATTAGTGTGTGTGTGGTATGTGCATGTATATTTGCATTTGCAAATGTATGTGCCATGGTGACATAGGCCGTGATATCAGAATGCCTACCTTAATTACTGTTGGCCTTTGGTATTAAGGCAGAATTATTTTCTGATCCTGGATCTAAGCTTCAAGTAGTCTGGTTGGCCAGCAAGCTTTTCAGAGCCTCTTGTCTCTGCCCTCCTGCTACAATGTAACAGACAACTGATATTTTGTGTAGTTGCTAGGAATTTGAAAGAAGGCTCATGCTTGTGCGGCAAGCATTTTATTCAAAGAGTCATTGCCCAAGACTCTCCAATTGTTTTAAAATTTATGTTTAATAAAATGAAACACATATATAAGAATTATAAAAATTTATCTATAAGATTTAAACAATAAATTGTTCTTCATCTACCATGGGGAGTCAAGAAAAAAGTACATGAATGGACTTGAACAACTGCAGATTTTGACATATGCTGGGAGTAAGAAACACTCCTGCATGGATACCAGTAATGATCGCATGGATAAAATATTGGATACATTAAAAAAAAAAAAAAAGACCCAGGGCATGACCAGTGCTTCAGAGGCACCTAGTCAAATCCATCCATTTACTCTCTTGTTAAATTGGATTCTCTTTGTTCACTTGCTTTGTTTTATAGTTTTGCCAATGGGAGACCTGTCCTCATGCATTGTTATATTGTTTAATCTTTCCAAATTTTAATCATTTTATGGATTGAGTGATGCCATTTGAATTTGTCTATGACTTCAGCAATGTGAGTTTTATGATTCATTCATGCTGATTAGTGTAGGGTAAGTTGGTTCCTTTCATTGATGAATAATGTTTCATTACATGAATGCCATAAAGTCTTAACTATTCATTGCACTGTCAATGAACATTTGGGTTTCTTCCAGTTTTGCCATTATTGATAACACTGAGGAAATCCTTAGATATTTGCTCACTATAGGATTTTTTTTGTTCATACAAGAAATTAACATTTCAATACAAATGAAATTTGCACATAGCAGGCCCTTCAAATGCTTTAGTGAGTTAATATCAACAGTTTGATAGGAACTCTAAAGTCTACTTGAATATTTCCTAGAAAATATGTACTAAACATCACATCTGAAGGACATATTTGTGGATGCAATGCAAGGTAAAGACGTAGTGATTGTTTAAGTTTACTTACCAATTCTTAAAGGTACTAATTCCTTTTTGAAGAAAACATGACACAACTAGAAAGAGATAACTCACTATCATTATGTGTGTTCATTGCTAGACCACCAAGAAAAAGTACATTTACCCAACTAAGCCCTTAAAAAACCTTCTGGGGCAATGACAGACAAGTACGGTAAGTCAAATATTTGTTCAGCTGACTTTTTGTGTCAGGTTTGTCTCTCTGTATGGGTGGTAGTCAATTTGCCTTCAAGTTTCTCTCTGGCCCTTTTATTATCATCTATGGGATTCCAATTTCAGAACATCTGTTACGTGTTTATCCACTGAATTGCAAATAGAATCAAGGCTGAAAAGTGGATTGGTACCCTTCATTATTGAAGAAGGCATTTTAAATCCACATCTTGAGCCAGATCTCTTCTTATAAGACCAGTTATCAATGAATGTCTTGATTTATATGATGTGCAAAAGTCTAGACAATAGGAGCACACGACTAACTAAAATAATATCTCTGCCAGTATTTGCAGCTCCAAGGAAACAGAATTTCCCTCTGGTAGAAAATGTTAAGAAGTCAAGTCTTTTCTACCTGTGATGAGGCTATTCTTTGTTCTCATCCATTATGGTACACTTTGGTGAATTTCTGGATAAGAGGGATGAGTCTGATTTCTCTCTCTCACTTCTCAGCAGGATTCTTTCTATTAAAAAAATTATTGGATATTCCTATTCTTTTTAAAACGTTGGTTGTTTTATTTTATTATGTACATTGGTATCCTTTCTGAGCTTATGTCTGAGTGAGGGTGTCAGATCCCTTAGAGTTGTAATTACAGACACTTGTGAACAGCCATGTAGGTGCTGGGAATTGAACCTGAGTCCTTTTGAAGAGCAGCCAGTGGTTTTAACTGTTGGCTCATCTCTCCAGCCCCATATTCGGATTCTTTGTTGTGGAATCCTTATTGATCATTGCATTTGTAGGTAGAGATATTCTGACTTATATCTGACATGTGAAAACTGTCCCCAGCCATGAACCATATTTCTTATCGGACATGACAAATCTTTATTAAGATGTTAACAAGAAATGGAAATTTCTGATGTCACCGTCTTTCCTCCTGAATTCTGCAGGTTAGTTGTGCTGTGTCTACCTTGTTTCTAATTTTACCAGGTTTATGTTTCTTGCACTTAAAAAATTAAAAAACAGTTCCTCTGTTTAAAAATTTATTTAAACTGATATCTGTGACTGTTAGCACAAAAGTAATAGCACTTTTCTTATCAGAAGAGTGACTGAATGAGCTGACTTTTCCCATATTTTCTCTTTTTATATCTATCTATCTATCTATCTATCTATCTGATAAGCAGGTAGATCAGGAGCACCATACTATCTAACAAAAATGTTCTCATTTTAATATTTTCCTCCCTGATGTTTTATGACTGAGAATGTAGCTCAGTGTGAAGAGTTCTTGACTAGCATATACAAAGCACTGGTTTTGACCTCCTGCATTGAAAGTAAAATCTAGTAACATTTTAAGGTACAAGAACAAGAAGTGTGTGTGAACTGTACTTGAAGGCTGAATATTTAGACTCCTTACTGAGAGTGACTCCAAAATAAATAAAAATTATTCAGTTAAATGTCAATTTCAGATGCATAATATGTATAATAGTTGTTTATGTAGGTGTGTCATCGTGCAACATTTGGGTCATGCTTATACTAAATAATTATTCACTGTTTATCTGACATTCAATTTTAACTGGCATCTTATGAAATACTTTGGTAAATTTGGCTGTCTTTGTCCTTGAGATGGAAGACTTCCAAATGCCCATAGACATTGGTTACTTCCTTTAATACAATGTGGCTTCCATACTGCTGGACTGACATCCTCCTTGAAGTAAAATGTGATAATCATTAATGGTAGCTGGTGTCTAACAAAGAATCTCTAGAACATTTGTGTACTCTTTGGTAAAATCTAGTTCTATCTAAAATATATGCCAAGCTAATTAGTAAGGACCAAAGACCAGATCATCTTTAATCTGCCTAGCTTCTTCATCCTCCCTCCTTCTGTGTTGCTCTATCTTCCAGGCCTATCTTCAGGCAAACTCCTACTAGGTCGATTTGGTCAAAACTCAGTTTATCCTTAATGCTGCTTCATCATTTTTCCACCACTGAGCCTATGCTGTTCCCTAGCTGTAACTTCTGCCTGAGATGTGTTCAAAAAGAGCTCACGTTCTTTCCTCACTGCAAGATGTATGTATATATGGGGTCATATTTGAGGAATAGAATTAAGAGCTAGTTTATATGGTCTAAGATTGCTCAATCCAGGCCAAGGCTTGTTAAAACCCATCAGATGTATCTGTGTGCTCATTTATAATGGTGGGTTAAGGATTAACACTGCTGACCAATTAAATAGAATATAAATACTAAGTAAACAATTTAATTAATTATTTCTATGTGGTAGGTTTGAATGAAATCTTCTCTTCCATGTTTTACCACTGGTGAAGTTCTAAACATTCTTGTACAGAAAAAGCGTGAAAACGGATTTTAAATACTTTTGTCTCAGTAGATTTTGTACAGAGCACTCGTTCAATGATTATTTCAAGATTTCAAAGGATTGCCCTCTTCCCCAAAGGGATGTTGAGGAAACAGACATTTGTTTATTTCCCCAAAATATTCCCCAAAATACTACCTTTAGTAGTCTATTAGAAAATAATATTTTGTAGTTTGAACCACCCCTGAATTCCTAGGACAAAGCCTACTTGGTCATGGTGTATGATACTTTTGATGTGTTCTTGGATTTGGTTTGCCAGCATTTTACTAAGTATTTTTGTGTCTATGTTCATGAGGAAAACTGGTCTGAAGTTCTCTTTCTTTGTTTGGTTTAGGAATCAGGGTGTCTGTGGCCTCATAGAATGAGTTTTGCAGGGTTCCTTCTGTTTCTATTTTGTGGAAGAGTTTGAGGAATATTGGAATTAGCTCTTCTTTCAAGGTATGGTAGAATTCTGTGCTGAAACCATCTGGCCCTGGTCTTTTTTTTGTTTGTTTGTTTGTTTGGTTGGGAGACTTTTAATGACTGTTTCTATTTCCTTAGGGGTTGTAGGGCTATTTCATCTGTTAACCTGATCTTTATTTCACTTTGGTAGGTGGAATCTATCAAGAAAATTTTCCATTTTGCTTAGGTTTTCAAATTTTTTGGAGTACAGATCTTTGAAGTAAGACCTAAAGATTCTCTGGATTCCTTCAATGTCTTCTCATTTCTCCCTTTTCATTTCTGATTTTGCTGATTTCAGTATTTTCCCTCTGCCTTCTAGTCAATTTGTCTAAGGGTTTGTCTATTTTGTTGATTTTCTCAAAGAAACAACTCATGGTTACATTGATTGTAATGTTCTTTTTGTTTCTAAGTTGTTGATTTTAGCCCTAAGTTTGATGATTTTCTGCCTTCTTGGGATATCCTTGGGAGCATTTCCTTCTTTTTTTCCTAGCTCTTCCAGTTCTACTGTTAATTTGCTAATATGAGCTGTCACAATTTTCTTTTTGAAGGCACTTAGTGATATGAATGTTCCTTGTAGCACTGCTTTCATTGTTTCCCATAGGTTTGAGTATATTGTGCCTTTCATTTCATTGGATTTTAAGAAGTCTTTGATTTCCTTCTTTATTTGTTCTCTGACCCAGTGGTCACTGAGTAGAGAGTTGTTCAGTTTCCATGCATGTGTAGGTTTTTTGTTATTTCTGTTGTTGTTGAAGTCCAGCATTAATCCATAGTGGTAAGATACAAGGGGTTATTTCAATTTTCTTGTATCTATTGAGGCTTGCTTTATGGAAGAGGCTCTGTGTGGTGCTGAGAAGAAGGTGTATTCTTTTGTGTTAAGGTGAATTGCTCTGTAGATATCTGTTATGTCCATTTGGCTCATGACCTCTGTTAGTGTCATTTTTTCTCTAGTTTTTGTCTTGATGACCTGTCTGTTGGTGTGAGTGAGGTGTTGAAGTCTCCTACATTAGTGTGCGGTTTTATTTTTTGTTTGTTTTTATTTTCTTTGTCCCTGGGCCTCTTTTGGAGCTATCCTAGTCTTTCCTGACTAGGTTCAATAATCTTGAGTCTTGGGGAAAAGTGAGATTCCATCTCACACCTGTCAGAATGGCTAAGATAAAAACTCAAATGCACATGATGGCGAGGTTGTGGAGAAAGGGGAACACTCCTCTATTCCTGGTGGGAGTGCAACCCTGGCGATATCTTAGAAATCTTGGAATAACCTTGCCTCAGGACCCAGCCATACCACTTCTGTGTATACATCCAAATGACTCCTCATGGAATCATAAGGAAGTCTCCTCATCTATGTTCATAGCAGCCTTATTTGTAATAGCTAGACACTGGAAACAACCCAGATGTCCCTCAACTGAAGAATGGATTAAAAAACTGTGGCACATCTATACAGTTGAATATTACTCAGCTATCAGAAACAATGAAATTATTCAATTTTCAGCCAAATGGATGGAACTAGAGAAGCTCATCCTGAGTGAGCTAACCCAGACTCAGAAGGATGCACATGGCATCTATTCACTTATATTAGGATTTTAGCTATATAGTACAGGATATCTGTACTACAACCAACACACCAAAGAGAACATGGACATAGACTCTTTTTGTTGTTGTTGTTGTTTGTTTTTGTTGGTCTGTTTTTTAGTTTTCCCTCCCTAGCGGGAGACACTTTTCACTGCTGGTACTGCCTTGTAGGTTCCCAGTGTATGAAGAGGTTCTTGGCCCTCATATGACTTCTGAACTGGCTCGAGGGACTGTTATGTAGGGACACTTCACTCCAAAGGAGCAAGATGGAAGGGTTAGGGGGTAGAGGATGGGAGGGTGGGGCTGGGAAGGGAGGAAAGAGAACAATATGATGGAGATGTAACCTGATGCAACAAATAAATAAATTTATTAATAAAAAAAAAGAAGGTGAAAGAGGGAAGAGAGAGTAGGAGGAAGAGAAGGAGCAGAAGAAAAGGAAGAGGAGGAAGAAAGGAGAAAGAGGAGGATAGGGAAGGAGGAAGAGAAGGAAGATAGGTAGAGGAAAAGAGAAAGAAAGGGGAAGAGATAGGCATAAGATTATTGTGAATTCAAATGCTGATTTCTCTCCTCCCCATATCTGGTTTCAATCCTTGTTTTGAGATTCTTCTGTCTCAATGTTGAGTAAACACTGCTCCTCAATTGTCCCCTCATATGCCTATAAAGCAGCTTACAGCCAATCACTGAGCAGGGGAGGGAATAGGTTGGTCTTCCTGCCCTTCAGGGGAGGAGGAGTGAGAGGAGGCAGTAGGAGATATTCAGCCAGAGGCAGAGGCAGGAGAGATTCAACTGAAGCACAGGAAAGCCACAA
>CAJQZJ010034040.1:109719-122375 GCA_907164525.1 Lophiomys imhausi
TGCATGCAAATCATTTTTAAAAGTGCTAGTCCAAAAAATGATCGATCCTACAGAGACTGGACAACAAAAGCTATAGGTAACTTTCCTAGGAATTGGCCAATATCTCAGTTTTTGAAGGGTACCCGAAAATATTTCCACTCCATTCCCAAAAGATGGTATGGAAGTTTTTTTTTTTTTTGTGTAATGTTATGTGTTGTGATTGTTCGTTGTTGTCTAGGATGAATGGATATATGTTATGTGTTGTGAATTGGATTCAGGGATTTTCTTCTTTCCTTCACTCTATTTTTTGTCTCTTTTATTATTAAAAACTTAAGATTATTTTGTTATATTAATAGAAATTGATAGAAATTTAAGATTGTTTTGTTATAATAGATATTGATAGAAAGTTACGATTATTATGTTTTATGTACACTTAAAGATAAATTTTAGTTTCAAATTTTCAAGATTTCTTTTGAAAAATAAAAAATTGTTTTTCTTCTATTGTCCAAAAGACAATTTGCCCTAGGAAAGATGCTACATGCCATCTTTTTATGGCATGAATGGAGACTTACAAATATCTTTCTTCTGTTCAAAGAACAGGAAATATTCCTTCATTGATTTGTGCATCCTACACATCCAATGCATTTTGGTAATTGCAGAACTATATGTTACTTGTGAAAAATTATGTATTTTCAGAACAATGGGACCTGAGTCCAAAGAAGACAAGACAAGTAACCCAAATGATCCAGCCTCATAGACTGCCTCAATAGCTGTTTCCTCCAAAATCTGCATCCAGAACAACTTCAAACAGCTTGCTGAGATGGCCCAGCCTCAAAGACTGTTCCAGACAGGACATCAATAAACTCCTGAACTTTCCTACCAAAGTCCAGCTTCGAACTACAAATTGCTCAGAACATTCAAATAGCTGAGCACCTAGAGACTGGACAACAAATATTACAATTTACTTGCTTAACCATTTTTTTCCCTTTTATTAGGGCCCCTAAACAGGTTTTCTGTGTCCCAATTCAGCAGGAAGAAGTTTTAAGAGAGCGACGTCCCATTCCCAGAAAGTGGGGTGGATGATTCTTTGGTTATTTGATGGGTTACAGATGTTGTTAAGGGGGAATGGTTTCAAGTTGTTATATGGTCTTGTTAAGCAAAGTGAGAGAGGGAATACGGATATACAGTATAGAATTGATAAGATAAAAGGGTAAATTATGTAATCTACTCCTATAGATCTTTGTATATTGATACAAAATTAAGGCTATATTTTGACTAGGTATTCTACCTATGTAATTTTAAATTTTCAATGTTAAGTTCTAGTCCTTTTGACAGTAACTATAACTGTCATATTTCTTTTTGGAAGCTGTTTTCCTATGCTTCCTATTCAAATAATAACTTTATCATTTCTTATGTCTTTGATGGGGTTGAAGGCAAAGTAGTTATAAAATTTCAGTTGAACTTGAGTTGTTTAGGATAATTTAAAAAATGCATGTTGATAGTCATTCAGACTTGTGATTTTATTAGGATAATTAAGTTAATTTCAGAGGTTCTAAGTTAATCAGATATTAAGTTGTTAGAGACAAGCAACATTTACTTACTCAATGGATATGGATAGATGGTCTTCAAAAACTTCAAGAGATCTGTAGAATATGGCATTTAAAGATATTTTTGTTATTTTAAAAATTATTTGACATGAGACTGTCAGCTCCTGACAGTTCCTATTTGACTTGGAAGGAGACAATGAGCATCAAAAAATCTCCCATCAGGAGATAATTCCTACTGGGCAAAAATGCCCCTGCTCTCTCAACAGACTATATACAGTCCAAAGATGGACCAGAGCTCAATGCAGGTAAATTGATGGCCTGATTCTGCAAAGAAAGAATGGGCAAATCTTATTTCCTGTTCCACAACTAAGTCTGTGAGACACGCTTGGCCAGAAGGCTGAAGATGATGTCCAATGTTATAGAAACTGGGGACTGTCTAGGCAGCCAGTGTCTGTCATTTCATAGTTTTGGAAGTTTCTTGCTGCACTTCCTATCTATTCAGATATATTTATCCTTCTCAGGTTTCTGATGTGATTGAAGACTATATAGTTATAACATCACAGTAAAATTTAAATTATCTAGGAATTAAAAGGATGTTTTAAAGTTAAGATGGTTTAGTTAATAATGTAAGTTAGGATAGAAGTTGAAGTAGGTATAGATCCTTAAACTCATCAAGAGAGATATGTAATAGAATATGTCCTCGTTAACTAGTCAAATACATATGGACTGGATGTTGAGAATGTGGGACTTCCTGGGATTAGAGCAGCAGGAAGAATTCATTCCAGCCAGGAGCAGCAGGAAGGAGGCACACACCATGGGACAGAAAAAGGAACCTCATTCCACATGGCCAGGAACATCGGCATATTGTGGAGAATAGAAGTCCAAGGGGACGTATGTATATATGGGGTCATATTTGGGTAATAGAATTAAGAGCTAGCATAGATGGGCCAGGATTGCTTGATCCAGGCCTGGGCTTGTTAAAATCCATGTGGTGACTCTGTGTACTCATTTATAATGTCTGGATGAGAATTAACAACTGCCAAAACAAGCAACAATAATCTAAATACTATTAAATAACTTATTAGCCATATTTTTTTTTTTACATAGCCATTTGTATTTCTCTCTCTCCCTCTTTTTAAATCATCTTAATGTATTATTCTATCATTTGTTAGTAACAATGTTAGTAACACAATTAATAACAAAATTGTCCTGCCCCTGAGCTCCTTTGAAATATCTGGGAACAATTGTTCCATGAACAGTCCTCTTAAAAATCTGGGGCTGAATTTGTCTTTTTGAGGGTGACTCCTAACATGAAAATTTCAAGTTTCTTTTTTATTTGAAAAGGCAGATACAGAAAGAAAGGGCCCATTGACAAGTAGATAGAAGACTGGGAATAGAGACATTTACAAGTAAGTGATGCTACTTGTACTTATTTATCCCATCACCCCTGCATCCTTTGTCTCTGCATCCACCCCTGCCTTTCCCTTTGTTGGCCTGCTCCCTGTTCCTGTAATGCAGAAGAACATGGCCTTCAGGTGGCTCTTCCCTTTGTAAGAAACTTTCCCCCCCAGGTATCTGTGTGGCTAACTCTCTTACCTTTTCCAAGTCTCTGTCCAGGTCTTCACCATTGAACTCAATCCTACACAAACTACTCACTTAAAATCAACACTGACTGTTCCTATGATTTTTAATTGTCCCTTTCCCTGGTAGCACATACAATTTCCTTAATATTATACCACTTACTTGTTACAAATATTATTAAATTCCATTTCAAATTACAAGAATGAGAACTCTATATTACAGATGGGGTCTTTATCTGTTGTGTTCGTACCAGAATAGTTGTTAAAAGGATAAATCAATTTTTAAAAGACATGCAGATGCTAGACACAAGAAAGGAAAGTCACTACCTGGACCAGGGTGTCTATCTGGGACAGTGAAAGTGTTTGAAGTAATGGTTGCTCCCTTTGTGGACCATTATGTAGAAGTGATTTTGGACTATCAGATCACACAAATGTTGCAGATCTCTTCAAGTGGCCTGCTTTACTTATCTTAACATCTGTGAGTGCTCATAACTAGCACTCCCTGGATAAGATACTCCTGTCCTGTGGGGCTAACGTATAACAGTTTTCATTCCTCAAGAAATTTCCAAGATAAAATTCTTGACTGCTCATCCAGACTCTAAGTGCCTCAGTCCTGGGAATGTTCATATTTTCAGATTATTTCCCATGCCCTCTTTAGGAGCCTAGTAACCTGATATTTGAACTTTGAAACCCTTTGAGATGGTTAAAAGAAGCTACCATGGGCAGAGTTGATTGTCATTTTCCTTTAATTCCCTGAGACTACTAGAGTTTGATTGAAAACAATTTTTTGGGGGGCTGGCAAGATGACTCAGAGGCTAAAGCCTCTTGTTTACAGCCATGACCTCCAGATTTCAATCATTGAGACCCACATGAAAAGGCTATGCCTAGTTCAGTGGCTCGGTCTATAAACCTAAGCCCAGGACTCCTGCAGCAAGATGGGAGGTGAGGACCGAAAGAACCAGTTGGTTGGCCACATATGCAGAGCAGCGGCAGAAATCACAACAGACTCTACCTCAAAAGCAAGGAGCAAGGTGTGAATGGATTCTCCCAAAGTTGCTTTTTGACTTCTACATTCATGCCATCATATCCCACCCTCATTTCTTTCTGTTTCTCTCCCCTCTGTGTCTGTCTCTTTCACAAAAGTATAAATAAATAAATAACATTTTAAACTTTTTTTGTTTTGTTTTGTTTTTCAAGACAGCGTTTCTCTCTGTAACAGCTCTGGCTGTCTTGGACTCCCATTGTAGACCAGGCTGGCCTTGAACTCACAGTGATCCGCCTGCCTCTGCCTCCCAAGTGCTGGGATTAAAGGTGTACGCCACCACACCCAGCTCATTTTAAACATTTTGAGACAGGATTAAAGATGCTTTGTTTTAGACAATGTTAAGAACTTCAGGTTCCTTTTCTGTCTAAACATTTTGTTCTTATACCCACAACAACAACAACAAAACCCCACAGCTAGTCCAAATAATAACAATAATTGTCCCCATTAAACTCCTAAGAAAACTGACCCTTCTGAACAAGGGACAGGGCACATGAACTGTTTATCTTTGGCAGAGCATAAGAGAAGAAAGAAGAAAGCAGTTGAAATTTCAACAAATTATTAAACACTAAGTGCAGGTTAGCATATCAACTTAGAATAATGGAGTCCCCCTCCTCAGAGGAAGTTCAGAGTCCTTTACAGAGGCAGGCGGATCTTTGTGAGTTCGAGGCCAGCCTGGTCTACAAAGTGAGTCCAGGACAGCCAGGGCTACACAGAGAAACCCTGTCTCGAAAAACCAAAAAAAAAAAAAAAAAAAAAAAAAAAAAAAAAAAAAAAAAAAAACAAAGTTTTCTCCTTGGTTTACACTGGATGATCACAAAGAAAGAGAGACTGAGGGCAGGAGACTAAAGAGCCACAGAAACAAAGGAAGATTTGTTTGCCATGGGAGGAGAATCAGGAATGCCAAGAACATCTTGCCTCCAAGGCCCAGGTACACAGAATCAGCTAGCTATTGGGCTAGACTGGGACAATAAAGAATTAGAGCAATCTCTGGCATAAGCCTAGCACCAAATAATGAATAATTAAAGTCTACTGACTGAGGGAGAAGAGATGTACCCTCTAAGGAACCTGTTTCTAGGAACTGATGAAACCTAGGAGTGGAGCAGGGATACAATCAGAACAGAATCATTACTAGAGAAATATGAAGATTGGTGTTCTGAGACAATCGCGGTGACACCAAAACCTAGAGAAGACTTTACAAATAGATTGCAGAACTGAGCAAGCGTGCCTGATGGAATACTATTTCAGGCTTTCCTGTCTCAGAATTTGATCAATTCTTTACAAAAGTGAATGTTTCAGTGTTTGAGTTCTGGAAGAACCAACTGTGCAAAGCTAGATTTTTAAGACAAACTGTGAATTTGATATTTTCTTTTTTCTATCCACAATGCCTATAGGAGTGAGGAATCCAATAGCTGTATCCTGATTTATTTTTGGGGGGTGTCTAATGACTGTATTGTGGTTTGATTTTGTATCCACCTCCTAGTTCTTGCACCACGGTTCATACTATTGCAGCCAGACTACAGGCTATGGAAAAAATGAATTATGAGAAAGTTCATTTATTATTGTGTGCAGTCGGATTTTTTTTTCAAATATTACAGACTGGAAAACATGCACAAGCAATTTGGCTTTATGAAATTTCTCCTAAGAAATCAATATGACATAGTGATGTTAAATGTTAGTTATTTAAAAAAACAAAACACTTCCCTAGGTTCTCCAGCACATTCTCTAAAAATTCTGTAAATACTCACAAGAGGCTATGAAATAGTTGAGGTGATGATTCATTTTTCAAGGTGAAATTTATTTATACCTCTTTCATCTTGCAAGGCAAACTATTTTATATTTGCACTCAAACATAATGGGAAGGTTAGGAAACACAAACTTAAATATGTTGATTACAATATAATTTCCATTACTTCATATAGGAGTTTCCCAAGGTTTCAGCTCTGAATTTAAATGTAGCGCATATTCAAAAGCAAAAGAGACAGTAAACATTTATTCAGACTGCTCTTCAGAAGATCAGCTGGAAGTATGTTGCTTCCTGAATTCAGTGTGGAACTCAAGATTACACTGAGGGCACACAGATACAATCTCTCTCTATGTCTGTCTGTCTCTCTCTCTTTCTGTTTTTATAGCGGCAATCCCCTCAAACAACTGTTTGGTGAAGAAACACTGAATTGCAAGGAACTTCCAATATGACTTATTTGTAAATTATAACACGTTTTATGAAAGTAGAACATTTATCTCTATTTTAAATAAGTTCCCTTCATATTCTATATGAATTGGTAAAGACAGCATAAGCAAACAAATAATTTTTTTGTACGTAATGATTATCCTAAAAATAAACCCAACTGCTGCCTAGATTACAGCTTTGGTGCAGGAATCTGTTGATTTTCCAGAGACTCTGTGTGTTATGAGAAGAAAGAAAGCCCACAGCGTTGATTCTCCTAGCCTGCCTTTCCACATGAATGGGCTTTCATCAGGTATTAATTTGGGAAACCACAACTCTGTCTTTTATGACCCTTTAGGGTGGTCTCTTTTTTTGCATATATACAGACATCCTGTGTATGAGTATCAATATCCATAAAGAGAAGTCTAAATTAGAATATATAAATGTTTAATAAAGTATTAGATTTTTATGCTACATAAACCCACTAATACACTGTGTAAATACTTACACATTTAGAAAAGGGGAGAGGTGCTTCTGTATTCAAAGACTTTGGTGACTGTGAGACATATGAGTGCAAAGAACAGAGGGAAAAGACTTAGCAGCATCGGTATAATCAGAGGCATGATTGTTTAGAAGTTTTTCACTTTAGGTTTAGAGGAGAAGGGCTTTGACTGGTGCCCTGTAGAACTCAGAGTTACATACAAGAACCTCTGTTGCACATGTAGGCTTTATGAAAGTGTCCATTGGCTGATTTAATTAGCTGATGATGCCTTACTCATCTTTGAAGGGGACAAGTCTTTTCAAAGCACTCTCATTCCTTCCAAATTGTAGGTGCTTGTGCTTCCTCTCTATGTCCAGTTGGAAGTGAGTTATTTACCCTCTCTGAACATTGAGTCTCTACTCAACCTACATTCTTCCTTCACATTCCTTCTCACTTAGACCCAGGACATCTGGCTGCTGTATGATGGATTGGAAAGTACATCTTTTGGTCCAAACATACATGAATTTTAATGTAGTCAAGACCTTCAGAGACTTTCTCACCTGGGCATATGAGTTAACAACTGGGAACTCCTCTTTATTCAGTGAAAAGAAGATGAGGTAATACTATCACAGAGGTGGCATGAAAATCAAACATGACAAGGTCTTGAGAGGTGTGGTATATAATAAATGCCCAAATACTACTAAATATACCATCAAATACAACTTATTATCATTCCTTGCTATTACAACTTATAAATACCCAATTATTCCAAAGTTATAGAACACATTGGCAGCTGTTCTGGGTTCATTTTCCTCCTCGATGCCTGACACTAATCATTTAATCCTGTGTCATTGTTCCCTCGTTGATTGTGTTTTATGTATTTCTGTACTTATTTTCTGCAGTTTTGTTAAAGACTTTTGAGACTATATTTACAAGAGATGTATAATTTTCTTTTTCAGAATGTACCTGATGCTTTCAGGTATTGATATAACCGAACTTTTTAAAATTATTAAGCATTTATTTATTAGTAATTATATTTACTTATAACAAATATAAACACTTTCTTAACTACTAACCCTACAAATTCCTACAACCCCTTTGACCTAACCACTAAACCTATTGATAACTATTACAACTATTTTCCTAACCTTTTAGAAGGATACAGTCTCTGGGGCAGGTCCTCAGTCGTCAGAAACACAGTCTCTGTGGTAGACCATTTAACACACTTAGCAGTCAGTTTTCTGGAATATCTCAGATGTAGATCCATTAGGGTAAATTGGCTATGGCAGTCTCGCCTTAAATAAGGCTTGAGGCTTTCTTCTCTCTGGGAGACACCAGCCGTCTCTAGGCTAACTTATTTCCTTCGTATCAGCAACTCTGCCGTTCTGCCTCAGTCCTTAAAGCCAGCCACAGTTTCATTCAGGCCACTGTTCAGACAGGTAAAACTCCTCTAGGCAAAAGCTGAGGCACAGGGTTTAGTCCTCGGCTTTTTGTTCTCTTGCTGAGGCTTTCTCTGTTCACCAGCTTCTTTCTGCCTCAGGGAGATCTGGGCATCAGTTCACCAGTACTTTCTCCATCAGAGGATACAAACTAAACATTGTCCTTTCTAGTGTGAGGACTTGCTAGCATCGAAGCTCTCTAGCATGGAGCCCTTTGGCTTCATCCACTTTTCCTTAAGTAGGATCTCTCCTTGTTCCACCTGTTTCAGCTTAATTTGGGCTCTGCCCACTTAGCAGCTGAAAACAATGCCAGGTCAAATACCTTGTTTTTAGTCCATTAAGTCTTTCCTGTTTTTCTGACTTCAACCTTGTTTTTTGTCCATTAAGTATTTCCTGTTTCCTGTTTTTAGTCCACAAGCTGATAAGCTAATTGGTCACAATCAAGTTGATCTTCATGCCCTGAATTAAGAGACTGTATCAGAAACCCCTACATATTTACTAATCTAACTCCCTACATATTGAAATAATAATGGTCTTACAGATGAGTTGGGAAGTTGCCTGTATCTGTGATATGAAAGAGTATGAATAGGAGTGGTATGATTTATTTGGCGTTTGATAAAATTTACTTACTGAGCCACATGGGTTCGACATTTGATGTGTAGGAAGTATTGAACTAAATTTCCTGTTTGTATACAATCATTCAGATTTTCCCGTTGAAGGGGGAGTGATGAGTAGAAATGATCCAAATATATTGACACATCTATGAAATTTTCAAATAAAATATAAAGTACACATAACAAGAGCATAATAACTTACAGTTGCCACACAAAATAAAGTCCACACAGCATTCTCCTTCCCACATGGCGATGCTCTCTTCTTTTTAATGTCAAAGGCCATGCCCACTCTCTCAGAGCCATCAACATCTGAATGGCCAGATGTTCTACGATGGTCTCCTAATGCCTTTAATGACTAGTCTCGTCTCTTTGATATCTCTTCTTCACACTTTTGCTCGAGGTATCCTTTCAGAATGTGCACCTGGGGGTCTACATTTCTCCAGAAAATTTCCCAGTGGCCCCTAACTGCCTTCTCCATAAATGACAAATTCAGTCTTAATCCTCAAAATTCTTCATTATTAGATTGATAGCTAACTCTCCATTATTATTTTTGATAATTCTGTGACCTGTGCTTCATTATAGTATCAAGTAGAATTCTGCATTCCTGGAATTCCAGCAATGACAAGTTTAATTGTTTGTGTATTTATTGTTTTACTAGCACTGAAGGCAACCATTTTGCTACATTAGATACAAAAATATGAGAAAATATTAAGCAGAGGGACAAAATGGTCTCCAGGCTATAGAACAGCAGAGAATAGATGTTTTTCCCAAAGAAGGTGACCAAAATATTTCTTCCCTTTAAATATACTTCCTTCAAAACAGAAAAGTTCCTGTCCATTTTCCTAAAGGCCAAATCATGACCCATTTTAACTCTTGTGTTGTGAAACTGAGCAATAATCTTTAGTTGTTTGTTTGTCATGAATTGGTGCTGTTGCACGTATGAACAAACTCAAGTCATACAGATATGGTTGATATTGGGGCTTGCTCAGTACATGCAAAGTGCTTGAACAAAAACATGAGTTATATTGCTATATTGCTAGAAGCATGCAAGAAATGTTTAGTGGAGCATTACACTGTTTGTGATCCCAATGTGAGGGAGGAAGAGACAGGCAGGCATAGCTTGTGTTCATGGTCAGTCAGGCTGACCTACTTGGCCAGTTCCAGCCCAATAAAAGAATCTAAGTTAAAAAAAAAAAGTTTTAAAGAAAAATGGATGGTGATACCCAAGGAGTGGCACTGAAAGTTATCTTTCAGCATCCACCCAAATGAATATTCCCACATTCACCTTCACACACACACACACACACAGATACAGAGGTGGTAGAAACTATTTAGCCTCAAGCCTGTTTTAACACAAAGCCTATAAATACCATATTTAGCACACTGCAGAATACAAGTACATTTTTTGCATGCAATAAACTGTTGTTTACCTAGATATCTGTCAATTATATATTCACATTTTATAATATGTCAATATTATAATTTTGTTGATGGCCATAAATTATAAATGTAAAATCTAATACAATATCTAATACCTGTTTTAGAACCAGGTTTATTTGGAGGTAGATATCCCCATCAATATTCTACTTTTCTTATTTGTAAAATTTTACTGGTAATATTTTCTTATGAGAAAGAATGAAAATTCACCATTATAAAAATAATATCTCATATCTATAAGTTCTTCTCAGACATGTATAATATGAGTTTGAGTTGCTTGTAGAAATGTATAATATTAAGGGAAGTTACTAATGTTTGAAATGTGTTTTCCACAAGCCCCACCAGTTGTTTTAAACACAATCTTATGGTAACAGTTTGTTCAGCCAAGAATATCAGAAACCAATATACACATTTGTAAAAAAATGCAACCCAACTACTTCAAGAAACAAGGACATATTTTAGATCAAAATGCCAAGAATTCTAATTTTCTTAATAATTACTTTCAAAAAATGACATATTTTAAGAGGAAAATTGTTATTGAAAACACCTCTCTGTCCTTATGGTACAGCTATTATACCAGATCTTGAGTTTCATAAATGGGGAAAAATAAGAAAAATATCTAACCTCAACAGTTATAGCACATATTTTTTTCCTTGTTGACATATGGGGCCAGTTGCTGTAAAGGTCATTAGACACATGTTGTGAAACTAAATCTCCCAATTGATACTGTTTAACTTGGCAGCCCTGTAAAATGTTAGAAAGCTCTGTTTGAAACTGTCACAGTCTTTGTAAAACCCTAAACTAAACTTTATAATTTAAGTCTATGTCAGGGTTATTTTGTTTCATGATTTTAACTTGTAAAATCAGACAATAGAAATTTCTCTTTCTTTACCTCTTCAAACACAGCGTCTTTGACTTTTCCAGAGAAACATATCTACTCATGCATAACAAGTAAGATTTCAATGTCTAGATCTAATTCTATTGGGTTTTTGGTAGCCTGGGAAGTAGTAGAGAATTTAGTCAATACATTGTTATGTTTTACTTGGAGCATTAAAGAAAAAAAAAGCCATAAGGATGGATGAATAGGTTTTAACAAAACATTTTAGAGAGGAATACTAGGCAAATAGCTTTAAAAACTGAAAAATTATTATACTATCAGGCATTGGCTATATGATATTTGTTCTTCAAATGTTGAGGTTCATGCAAGGCAAGAACTCTGTTCCTGAACTTTATACCAAACTTTCATAAAAATCGAAAATGTAAGTTTATATGCACAGAGGAAAAATGGAACTTCAGAAATGGGTCAAAGATATACCTAAGCCATCAAAGTAAAAGAGGTTAAAATTAATAAATAAATAAAATTCATGAACTACCAAAGTTTCCTGAGTTTTTCCAACACCAGGGTTCCATATCTTCCAGTTCTTCATCTGGCAGCATGTTTGTGTTTGCCTACACCTTTTATTTATGCTGCCTTGTAGCCGTTCCTGCATTGCTGTCTCCAGAAGAGTAATCAGTTCTTAATATTTTCATGTTAAAGCCTCAATTCTGCACTACTTAGTATGCCTCCTTGTGTCTAGCATGGATTAGTTACTTTTAAAATCTCACTGAAATTTGTGAACAGGACTGAGTGCTAATGTTTGCTACCCTCAGATTTCCAACACAGTTACAGAAAGGCATAGGAAAGATGTACTAGTTTGTACAAGAAAAGGCAGCACAAATGGGTTAAGTTGTCTTCCAAGAGTCTATGTGATTGGAAGCTGGGTCCCCAGGGTGGCACTTCTGTGAGATAATGGAATGATTTAAGAAGTGGAGAAACTGGAAACAACCCAGATGTCCCTCAACTGATAAAAGAACTGTGGTACATTTATACAATGAAATACTACTCAGCCATCAGAAACAATGAAATCATGAAATTTGCAACCAAATGGATGGAACTAGAAAAGCTCATCCTGAGTGAGCTAACCCAGACTCAGAAGGATACACATGGTATCTCTTCACTTATAATTGGATTTTAGCCATATAGAACAGGGTAACTGTACTACAACCAATGAACCAAAGGGAACATGGACTTTGTTTCCTGTAAGTGAGACACTTTGCCCTAGTGGTGCTGTCTTGTAGGCCCTCAGTGTATGAGGAGGCTCTTGGCCCTCATATGACTGCTGACCTGGGGTGGAGGACTGATATGTAGGGGCACTCCACTTCGAAGGAGTGGGATGGAAGGAATAGGGCGTAGAGGGTGGGAGGGTGGGACTGGGAGGAGCAGAAAGAGGGCACTGTGATGGAGATGTAACCTGAAGTAATAAATAAACATTAAAAAATTAAAAAGAAGAAGAAGAAGAAGAAGAAGAAGAAGAAGAAGAAGAAGAAGAA
>CAJQZJ010034040.1:122385-141967 GCA_907164525.1 Lophiomys imhausi
AAGAAGAAGAAGAAGAAGAAGAAGAAGAAGAAGAAGAAGAAGAAGAAGAAGAAGAAGAAGAAGTGGGCCTCAGCAGGAAGTCCTCAGGTAACTGAGGGTGTGCTCACAGAAGGTGGCTCTCTTGTGACCCTCTCAGTTCTTGAGATGGGTTGCTTTAAAAAGAGTAAGCTGGCCCCACAAAACTCTCTCTGTTCCTGGGTAAGATGGAATCACTTGCTTCTCACAGTTGCTATCTGTGTCACAAGATGAGGCAGGAGAATGGCCTAAGAGGGGTTTGTGCTATGTCTTTTGGAATTCTAGTCTCCAGAACTGTGGGTAAGGAGGCTCCTGCTCCTTTTCTTTACATGGTAGCCTTTGGCAATGTTCTGTTATGATGAGAAAGAACATTAGTGATACAGGAGAAAAGACTAGTGAATGAGAATGAGTAAAATAATATTCAGTGTATGGCCAGTAGATAAAGGAGCAACACAGCAGGGGGAGATTCTTAAAAGCTAGTGAAAAAGACAACAATGTCAAACCCCAAACTGTGGAAAGGCTTAGGGAGCAGTAATTGAGAAGGGAAAGTAAGAAGAAGATTGAAACAAACAAACAAACAAACAGCTTAAAATATGCAACCAATGCAAGTTATTCACTAAAGAAAAAAAAAAAACAACTACAAGCACTTGAAGCTTGTAACTGGCAGGCACAGAGATAGATTGCAGTAAATTGGTCAATTAAGATGGAATATATTAAGAGAAAGTCTGTATAACGATGAGAACTTGACCTTCTTGCCACCTTTAATCCACGAAATTCAGAAGTAAAACAGATCTAGAGGACCCTTCTTTGAAAACAAATTGAAGAATCAAAGGGGAAATAATTATAGATATTATGTTTTGTATATGCTCCCCAAAGGTCAGCTGACCACTCAGTTCTCATAGCAAAGTGAATTATCTGAAAAGCTCACCATCTGATTGCAAAAATGTTTTATGATGTACCATTATCAATCATGACAGAACGGTATGGAAGGGATTTCCCTATCAAGAAAAAGAATGAGATTAATAAAAATAAATTTACAAAAATAGGAGGGATCCTGGAATCAGAAGACAATTTTAACAAAATTTGATTTACACACTTTTAAGAGATATAACATAATGTTACTATAGTGAAGTAAAGATTGATGCTAAAAATTCAATGAAAATTTAAGAATAAAGTTTTAGAAAATAAGCATTTTGTACCTGAAAGTCAGGAGTCAGTACTCTAATTAGAATATGAAGTGAAATAAATACCTTGGAAACTAGAATAAGAGGGGAAAAAAGAAGAAGGGGTAAGAAGCATGGAAGATCAACACAGAAGTTCTATGATAGGTACAAACACACCCTCTTCTATTACAGAGGAGTAGATGTGACCCTTAAATACAGTAAGGAGGGAAAAATGTTCTTTAGGAAACAATATAGGAAACATTCAATTAATGAAGGCTATGGATTCTAGACCAAATGAATAATTCTTGTTTGCTTCTCAGTTGGCAAGATGAGACACTGATGAAAATCAACTTACAGAGGACAGAGTTGATTTTATCTCATAAAATCAATAAAATCAAATAATGGTCACGATCCATCACTGAGAGAGGTCAGGGCAGGAGCCGCAGGCAGGAACTGAAGCAGTCATCGTGGAAGAAGGCTGCTTACTGGGTTATTTCACGGCATATGTGCAGCTATCTTTCTTACACAAACCAGGACCACCTGCCCAGGGGTGGCACTGCCCATAGTGAGCTAGGCTCCCCTCCATCAACTAGAAATAAAAATGACTCCACAGGCATGATCATGGGCCTATCCAACAGAGGGACTTCCTCAGTTGAAGTGTCTTCTTCCAAGGTGTCTCTAGTTTGTGTCAACTTGACAGAAACAAACCAGCACAAGATCCTTCGGAGAAAATGGGAAAACCAATTTTGAGAAAGGAAAGAAGATAAACTCAAACCAAGAAACTTCTTCATGACCTTCAGATCACCAAAACAATAAGGAAATTTCAAATTCAAGGACGTATGCATATAGAAGAATAAAATTAACTACAAATTTTTTAAGTAACAAGAGCTATCTTTAAAATTCCAATGAAGATGATTTTCCTTTTAGACTTTTCACAGACGAACTATGCACATAGTTGTTAGGCTAGCATAATATACCTTCAGACATGTAAGAGCTGATAACCTGTACTCATTCAAATATTTTGGTTATTACTCTAAAATAATAGGTAAAAAAAAAAAAAGAAAGAAAGCAGGAGATCCAAAAGGATCCAAAAGGAGAGAAGTGAGTGTGATCCCCAAGGTGCTTCATGGACAAGCATCAGTGCAGAGTTTCAGGAACAATGGGAAAAGAGAGGCAGTTGGCTTAATATACCTTACATCATGTGAAAACACAAAGTGACTCCCTTCTGCAACCTGTGGGGAAAAGTCTCATAGATTAAAAAAAAAGTTTAAAGTTTAAAATGTTTTTTAAATGAACTTATTAATTACAGAGAGAAATGAAAAGTTGACGGAGAAAATATAATAACGTGGTCTAGCAGAACACTGAATACTGGCTACAAAATAATAGTACTACTCTTAACTTTGTCGGACTGGGGAGAATCCTATTGTCTTCAGATACGAAGAAGCTGAATGACTGAATTGGTAAGATCAGACGTAATAGACAAGGCATTTTATTTTTCCACATTGAACTTGTCAGAAAAATAAGCCATATTACTGATGATGACTATCTCTGGTAGCAAGACCAGTTGCAGGCAGGGGATTGTGACTTCCTTTGAACTCTATACATTAATCACTTTGGTGGATATGAAAACAGCAGATAATTATCAGTCACCACCCTGCACTGTTAAGAGAGCTCAGTCTATTTTCCCTTGTCTTTGGTACCTCAAAGGAGTTGTATGATAGATAAGGCATTCTTTCTCCCTTGACCCTGAAACACTCCCTTGAGTAGAAACTGGAAGTTTCCCCATGCATAGAATTATTTCAAATTCCACCCCTAAAAGAGGATCCCTCTCCTTCCGTGTATTCCCTGAAAGGCAGCGATAATATTCTCAGAGGCAACTCTCAGTATTTCTGCTGTGAGGAATCTTTATTTTAGCTTTCTCTAGTTTCACTGGAGAAGAAAATAAAACTACAGACATTCTCTTTCTCTAACAGGCTGCTCCTCAAGGAGGAATTAAAATGCCATTATTGGCAGGCTTGTAGAAGAGACCATTAGTCTGCTCAACTTGGGATTGTGACCTGAGGATGTGCAACCTGAAGCAGACCTTCTCTTCCATTTTTTCTTTCTTTTCTTTTTTCTTTTTCTTTTTTTTTTTTTTTTTTACCATTATGTAGGGACTCTGTTATCTAATTTATCCAGTGCTGGCAAATTCACAGTTAAGAGGCCCACTGGTGTCTCACACCTCTCCTGCAGGTTGAAGTAGTAGTAAGGATAAACACACATACACACACACACACATATATATATATATATATATATGTATATATATCTAATACAGACATATATAATTGGAATAATTATGCATAATAGGAATATAATGAAATATATTTTGTTTAATCATAGAACATATATACATATAACAGAATATATACAGTCAGCTACAGTCAACTAAGTTCCATGGGTTTATAGAAAACTCTTTGTATTGTGTTGAAATAAGTCCAGTATTTAATGAAACAAGTGACAACATAAAGTTAACATTTCTTTACTGGGGTTTGCCTATTTTTGTCTTCCAAGTGCTAAGATTATGGGTGGGCCACCATGAGGACTCAGCATTTTGTGAGTTTTAGACATCTGAAGTTAGAACCACATTCTTATGTAGCAAATGACTTATTTACTGAGCCATTTCTCTAGTCTTTATTATTTACTTTTATTTATAGTTTATCCCTTTAAAAACAAAGTCTACCAGAGTAGAAGATCTATAGAAATAGGGAAACTTCTTTTTGTCATAATACCTTCTGTCTATTGCTTAGAATGATTCTTGGTATACAATAGTCACTGAGTGAATATAGTACATATACCCATTTATGCTTTATTATATTATTACCTATTCAAATTACTACATGGTTTACTATTATTAATAATGCTTTATGAAATGTTACCTTTTGTGCATATTTTTCATGATTCTTTTGGTATACATTCTGTCCTGTTTACCTTTTTGTCAACTCAACACAAACTAGAGACATTGGGGACCAGGGAACGTTAATTTTGAAAACACTCCCCCAGAGTGGCCTAGAGAGCACGTCTGTGCATTTTCTTGACTTATGATTGTTGTGGGATGATTGGCGCACCTGTGCAGGTGGTCTTGAGTTGCAGAAGGAAGTAGGCTGAGTAAGCCATGAAGATCAAGCCAGTAAGCAGAATTCACTTGCCTTTCAGTTTCTGACTCCAGGTTCCTGTCTTGAGATCTTGAGTTCCCTCAGTGATGGCAGCAGGAGGGGACCTGAGAATTGTAATGTGAAATAGACCTTTTTTACATAAGTCGTTTTTGGTTATGGTCCTCATCATGAAAATAGAAACCCTAAGTAAGGCACATTTCTAGAAGTCAATTTATGCTGTGTTTAAGGCTTGGAACACATTGCTGGATGTTCTTTAAGTGATTCTACCAGTGTTTACTCTCACTGTATATTAGTCTGCCTACTTCATAAATCTTTATAAAAATTATATTTTATAATTTATGGTATCCTTTTAAATTTAATGCTTGGAAAAGATAATTTTAATTTTTAACGTACAATTCTTTTTGGTTATGTAGGAGATTTGTGTATGTATAATTTAAGCTCTCTTCTCTTTTTCTATTTAAATGTTGTAAATGAGAATGGGTCTGGTTTTGCTGAATATTCCATGTATTTTTTTAATTGTGTGCTCTCTTTGGCTGAAATGTTACACAAATGGTAACGACAGAGTGGTGTTAGATCTCCCAAATCCTTACCAGTTCTATTTGTTCTTTCAATATTGAGAGCCAAGTTAAAATCTCCAACTGCCCTTATGAGCATATTAATTCTACTTTCATTCCATTTAGTTTTTGTCTTACAATTTTTGATACTCTAGTATTGAGCACATAAAAATTTTGGGATTATTATGTTTTCTCAGGTGATTGAACTCTTCAACTTTACCTCTTTATCTGTGGTAATATTTCTTCCCAAGTCTGCTTTGGTTGATATTATGATAGTTTAATAAGTATTTGGACTTTCCTTATTTCTCTTTACATGATTTATCTATTATTTCCATATTTCTATTTTTATACATACAATAGGCTTTATATTTAAAGTAGTTATCTCAAAAAGAGCATTCATTTACATTAAGCATTTTAACAGCATAATAGATTGGTTTATTTGGTTATTTACTTGCCAGCCACTTGCCCTTTGTTCTTTTCTTCCACTTTACTGTAGACTTTCTTATAATTGTTTTAATCTTTATTTACTTATCATTTATTCTTCCTCATAATTTGTAATACTTGCCCTAGTATTTGTATCATCCATCTTTACAGACAGATCATACATAACGTTGCCCTTTGTGAATTAGGACTTTTGCAGCAGTGTAACCTGTATCCCTCTGTGTATGACTCGTACTTTTGTCACGCAGCAATCAGGCAATACATTGCTACCGGTTTTACTTTATTCAGCCCTTTTGCTTTAGATCATAAATTAACTTTTGAAATATATAAAACTAAAAAAATTATATTTATGTTCTTAGCCTATTTTTAGTGTTCTTAAATTCCTTCTGTAGATCCAAGTTTCTGATAGGTAAAGTGCCACCTGCTTAAATACCTTTAATTGATAGTTTGGTATGACACCTCCCTGTTAACTTTATTTGGACAGTATGTCTCTGCTGGCCACAAATTCTCTCTGAGCTTATTTGTCTAAGGAAGTCCATTTAATCTATTCTATTTTTGATTTTTGATAGTCAATGATGTATATACTGTAATATGTATAAAATTAGGGATTAAACTTTTGTTTCAGCAGGTATATTTTCTTCTATTTCTACTTCTTTTTTTAATTATTTCTGTTGAAAAATTTACTGTAATTCTTACCTTGTTTTCCTGTAACTCCCCTCTGAGCTATATTCAAAGTTTTCACTTACCCTTTGGTTTTTACCAGTTAAAATATGACATGTTTGCTTTTTTCTTTTTATGTTTATATATTTTTAAATAAATTTATTTATTTACTGCTTCAGGTTACATGTCTAATCACAGTGTCCTCTTTCCAGCCCTTCCAGTCCTGCCCTCCCACCCTTTTCCCCCTAACCCTTCCATTCCACTCCTCTGGAGTGGAGTGTCCCTACATAATAGTCCCCTGCCCCAGTTCAGCACTCATGTGAGGGCCAAGAGCCTCCTCATACACTGGGAGCCTACAAGGCAGCACCACTAGGGAAAAGTGTCTCATTGACAGGGAGAAAAAAAAAAAGTCTATGTCCATGTTCCTTTTGGTGCGATGCTTGTAGTATAGTTATCTTGTACTATATGGCTAAATCCTACTATAAGTGAACAGATGCCATCTGCATCCTTCTGAGTTTAGGTTAGCTCACTCAGGATGAACTTCTCTAGTTCCATCCATTTGGCTGCAAATTGCATAATTTCATTGTTTCTGATAACTGAGTAGTATTCCATTGTGTATATGTACCACAGTTTTTTAATCCATTCTTTGGTTGAGGGACATCTGGGTTGTTTCCAGTTTCTAGCTATTACAAATAAGGCTTCTATGAACATAGATGAGGAAACTTCCTTGTGGTTCGGTGAGGAGTCATTTGGATGTATACCCAGAAGTGGTATGGCTGGGTCCAAAGGCAGAGCTATTCCAAGTTTTCTAAGATATCACCAGACTGACCTCCATAGTGGTTGCACAAGCCTGCACTCCCACCAGCAATGGAGGAGAGTTCCCCTTTCTCTACACCCTCGCCAGCATGTGCTGTCATTTGAGCTTTTGATCTTAGCCATTCTGACAGGTGTGAGATGGAAACTTAGAGTCCTCTGGAGTTGCATTTCTCTGATAGTTAAGGAGGCTGAGCATTTCTTCAAGTGAATTCCCTGTTTAGCACTTTCCCCCATTTTTTGATTGGATTATTTGATGTCTTGGCATTTAATTTCTTGAGTTCTTTGTAAATTTTGGATATTAGCTCTCTTTCAGATGTGGGGTTGGTGAAGATTTTTTCTCAATCTGTAGGCAGTCGTTTTGTTCGAATGACAGTGTCTTTTGCATTACAGAAGCTTTTCAGTTTCATGAGGTCCCATTTATTGATTGTTGGTCTTAGATCCTGAGCTGTTGCTGTTCTGTTCAGGAAGTTGTCACCTGTGCCAATGAGTTCGAGGGTTTTCCCCACTTTCTCTTCTAGTAGATTTAGTGTGTCAGGCCTTATGTTAAGGTCTTTGATCCACTTGGACTTAAGTTTTGTACAAGGTAATAAGTATGGGTCTAATTTCATTCTTTTACATGTGGAGATCCAGTTAGACCAGCACCATTTGTTGAAGATGCTGACCTTTTTCCATTGTGCGGTTTTGGCTTCTTTGTCAAAAATTAGGTGACCACCATAGGTGTGTGGGTTCATTTGTGGGTCTTCAATTTGATTCCATTGATCCAATGGTCTGTTTCTATACCAGTCTCATGCTGTTTTTATTACTATTTCTCTGTAGTACAGCTTGAAATCTGGGATGGTGATACTTCCAGATGTTTTTTTTTTTTTGGTTTTTCAAGACAGGGTTTCTCTGTGTATCTTTGGCTGTCCTGGACTCACTTTGTAGACCAGGCTGGCCTCGAACTCACAAAGATCCGCCTGTCTCTGCCTCCCAAGTGCTGGGATTAAAGGCGTGCGCCACCACCGCCCGGCTTTCCAGATGTTTTTTTATTGTACAGGATTGATTTAGCTATTCTGGGTTTTTGTTGCTCCATATGAAATTAAGAATAGATTTTTCCATGTCTATAAAGAATTGTGTTGGTATTTTGATAGGAATTGCATTGAATCTGTGTATTGCTTTTGGTAGGATGGCCATTTTTATTATGTTGATCCTATCTATCCATGAGCATGGGAGATCTTTCCATCTTCTAAAAGCCTCTTCCATTTCTTTCTTCAAGGGCTTGAAGTTCTCGTTGTACAGGTCCTTTACTTGCTTGGTCAGAGTTATCCCCAGGTATTTTATATTGTTTGTGGCTATTGTGAAAGGAGTTGTTTCCCTGATTGCTTTCTCAGCCCATTTATTTGTTGTATAAAGAAGGACTTCTGATTTTTTGAATTAATTTTGCATCCAGCCACCTTGCTGAAGGTGTTCATCAGCTGTAAGAGTTCTCTGGTGTAATTTTTGAGGTCGCTTATGTATACTATCATATCGTCTGTAATTGGGGTAATTTGACTTCTTCGTTTCCAATTTGTATCCCCTTAATCTGCTTTAGTTTTCTTATTGCTCTAGAAAGAAATTCAAGTACTATATTGAAGAGATATGGTGAAAGTGGGCATCCTTGTCTTGTCCCAGAGTTTAGAGGAAATGCTTCAAGTTTCTCTCCATTTAATTTGATATTGGCTACTGGCTTGCTGTATATTGTGTTTATTATTTCTAGATATGGTCTTGTATACCCGTTCTCTCCAGAACTTTTAGCATGAATGGGTTTTGGATTTTGTCAAATGCTTTTTCTGCATCTAGTGGGTTAATCATGTGGTTTTTTTCTTTCATCTTATTTATATGGTGAATTACATTTATGGATTTTCATATGTTGAACCATCCTTGCATTCCTGAGATGAAGCCTACTTGATCATGGTGTATGATACTTTTGGATGTGTTCTTGGATTCAGTTTGCCAGTATTTTATTAAGTATTTTTGCATCTATGTTCATGAGGAAGATTGGTCTGAAGTTCTCTTTCTTTGTTGGGTCTTTGTGTGGTTTAGGAATCAGGGTGACTGTGGCCTCATAGAATGAGTTTGGCAGTGTTCCTTCTGTTAAGTCCATTTGGTTCATGAGCTCTGTTAGACTCATTATTTCTCTGGCTTCTGTCTTGATGATCTGTCCATTGTTGTAAGTGGGGTACTGAAGTCTCCCACTACTAATGTTTGGGGATCAATGTGTGATTTAAGTTTTAGAAGAGTTTCTTTTACAAATGTAGGTGCCTTTGTATTTGGGGCATAGATGTTCAATATTGATAAGTCCTCTTGATGAATATTTCCTTTAATGAGTATGTAATGCCCTTCTCTGTCTTTTTTTATTAACTTCAGCTGGAAGTCTATTTTGTTTGATATTAGAATGGCTACTCCAGCTTGCTTCCTGGGTCCATTTGCTTGGAAAATCTTTTCCCAACCCTTTACTCTGAGATAGTGTCTATCTTTGTTTGTGAGATATGTTTTTGTATGCAACAAAATGATGGGTCTTATTTATGGATCCAATCTGTAAGCCTGTGTCTTTTTATTGGGGAGTTGAGTCCATTAATGTTAATGGATATTAGTGACCAGAGTTTGTTATTTCCCATTTTTTTTGGTATAGGTTGTGGTCCTGTGTTTCTTTTGGTTTAGTTGCCATGGAGTTTTCTATTTCCTCTGTTTTCTTGGGTGTAGTTTTCTTCTCTGGGTTGGAATTTTCCTTCTAGGATCTTCTGTAGGGCTGGGTAGATATTGTTTAAATTTGATTTTGTCATGGAATTTCTTGTTTTCTCCATCTATGCTGATAGTTTTGCTGGGTATAGTAGTCTGGCTGGGCACCTATGTTCTCTCAGAGCTGGTAGGACATCTGTCCATGCCCTTCTAGCTTTAGAGTTTCTGAGGAGAAGTCAGGTGTAATTCTGTTGGGTCTGCCATTATACGATACTTGACCTTTTTCTCTTACAGCTTTTAATATTCTTTTATTGTTCTGTACATTTGGAGTTTCAATTATTATGTGGCGAGAGGAGTTTCTTTTCCGATCTAATCTTTTTGATGTTCTGTAAGCCTCTTGGATTTTTATTGGCATCTCTTTCTTTAGGTTTGGGAAGTTTTCTTCTATGATTTTGTTGACTAGACTTTGGAGTCGAGATTCTTCTCTTTCCTCTATGCCTAAATTTCTTAGGTTCCGTGTTTTCATTGAGTCCTTGATTTCTTGGATGTTTTGGGTGAGAACTTTTTTAGCTTTCTCATTTTCTTTGAAAGTTGTACTGATTTCTTCCATTGAATCTTCCATGCCTGAGATCTTGTCTTCTGTCTCTTTTATCCTATTTTTGATACTCATGTCTGTAGTTCCTCTTCTCTTCCCTTGATTCTCCACTTCCACTCTTAACTCTGACTGTGTTTTCTATATTGCTTCCATTTCCATTTTCATGACTTGAATGATTTTATTCGTTTTGTACATTTCCTGCTCCAATTTGTTTGTCTTTGCCTGGAAATCTTTCATATCTTTTAACTCTTTCATTGCCTTGTCTCTTTCCTGTTCAAGTTGAGCCACTTTGGCTTGGAGCTCTCTAATGGTATTATCTGTTGTTTTTGCTTGTAAAATTGTGGACTCTATGAATTCCTTCATAGATTAAAATTCTTCTTGAAAGGACTCTATCACTTTCCCCAATGTAGAATTGTCATCGTTTTCATGTGTTCCAGCTGTGGTGAAGTGGTCAGGATTTGCTGTACTATTATAGTTGCATTTTGTTGGTGTCATATTTCCTGGATCTATTGGTTCTGTTTTTTCTCTGACCTTTAGCCATTTGGTTGTTCTTAGCTGTTTGTTCCTCTTGCTTTCTGGGCTTGGTGCCAAAGGGGGAGCTTTGGTGTAGCAGTCATATTGCTTGGTGATCTATTGCTTTCCACTGGCTGGAAGGGGCCTTGTGTGGACGTCCTCAGTGTGTCTCCCAGAGCTCACCCCTTCCTGTTTTGTCCCAATTGGGGACTCAGGTGAGGGGTTGTGATGGGATGTGTTCTTGTAGGTTCCTGGGATTCAACTGGTCTTTGTACACATGACAGTGCAGGTTGGCAGGCAGCAGAGTGTTGGGTGGGTTTATAGCTCCCCTGCAGCTTACGGGTTGGGACTGTGTTTGTGGTCCTCCCCAGCTGCTCTCCGGGGTTTCTCAGGGTCAATGTGCATCTAATAGCCAGAAGCACTGTGAGCTGGGGCAGCCCACTCCCAGGCAATGAGGAATGGCCCAGGATTGTTTCACTTCTCACAAGTCAGAGCTCTCTATATTGCACACTGAGTGTTCAGCCCTGTGTGTCCAGGCACAGATTCTGTGGACTCTGGAGATCCCAAGTTTGGGGATTGAGACCACCCACTGGAGTCTTGAAAGGACCTGACTCCATGCCCTTAAGGTGAGTCACTCAGCAGTGTGCCCCAGGCCAAAGATTCACTATTCCCAGGGTGGAACTATATATGCTTAAGCTCTGGTTTCTCTCTGGAAGGGCCAGCATTAGCAAAAGAGTCTGATATTAACCCCACAATTTGCCCAGGGCTTGGACCCTGTGGAGAACAAATCTGCCTTCCAACCCGGCCACCCTTTCTGCCATTCTCACAGGTCCACCTATGTCTGTATGGAGCTGGCTTTGGATAGAGGCAATGGGGCTACTGTCTTCCGAATTCCTGCACTCTGCAGTGGAGCTGCCACGTACGTAACCTGCTGCCAGAAGTGTGTTCCGCTGCTCAATCCAGCTGCAGTGTTTTTCCCAGTGACTGTAAAACCAATGGGGGGGGGGCTGTATATATGTCCAACATGCCTCTGGGGAAGCACAAATATGCCTATGCTTTCCAAAATGAAGTTGTGGACCTGCAGACTGCTGTGCTGTCCAGTTGCAGACCCGCCAGCTGCTGAGCAGTCCCACTGCAGTGGCTCTGCTAAGAGTGTATAGCGCTCCTACAGGTCCGCAACCTTTCGCTAAATAGCCGGAATTCCTGCATGGGACCTGGGGGCCCAGAAGGCTTGTGAGTAACCCTGTCTGGGGTTCAGATCTGCCCGCTTGGTATTTCAGTGGCTTTTACCCTGTCACTCTCCTGGTTATGATTCCTGATTCCCGGATTCAGTGCCTTCTATTGGTCTGTTTTGCTGAGTGTCGGAGAGAGGGAGGAAAGTCCTTCCCAGGGACTTTTAATGGTCTCTGGGTAGCTGG
This sequence comes from Lophiomys imhausi, assembly GCA_907164525.1. Lineage (NCBI taxonomy): Eukaryota > Metazoa > Chordata > Mammalia > Rodentia > Muridae > Lophiomys > Lophiomys imhausi. Next base: position 134,413 of record CAJQZJ010034040.1, read on the forward strand.
GTTAAACCCAGCTGGTTCGAGTCACTCAGATTGTTGCTCAGCATCTTATAACTCTGTGGCTTTATGGCTGTTTTCCCCGAGTTCAAAATGCGTCCCCACGGGCCACTGCCATCTTGGATCTTATGTTTATATTGATTAGTATCTGTTAAGCTTCCTGGACCTATCATTTTGAATTTGTTTGTAATTTTTGGAAATTCTCAGCTACTCTTTCTTTGAAAACCTTTTCCTGGACCCTGTTTCTTCTCTCTTCTATGACATTTCAGTTGTTAGTTTGATTTTTGTTTCATGGCTCTTGGATGTTTATTCATTTCATCAGACAGTTTTTGCGGTATGTTTATTTTTAAAAATTTCATTAAGTTATTATAAATATCTCATATTCTCTTCTCTTCTGAGCTTGATCTGTTGTTTAGCCCATTGAAGTCATTCTTGTCTGTGTTATATGCTGATTTCTAGCATTTCCACTTGAGTTTGTGATAGTTTTAATTTTGTTACTCAAATTACCCATCTGGCTTTGCATGTCGTCTCCCTTCCCCACTGGAACGTTTTAATATATTAATCTTAGTTATTGTTAATTTCTAGTTTGATATTTCTAACACCTGTTTCACTTCTGAGACTAAGTATATTTGGTGCCTTTTTTCCCTGAACAACATACTGTTTTTACTTGCTTTTCTGGGTGTCTTTTAATTTTTTGTTGGCAGCTTTACATCTTATGTACACAGTAAAGAATGAGGTGAGTCAATTCTGTGCTCAACATGGTTGAATACTTCTGTTTCTAATACCCCTTTAGTGGGGGTACGTTACAGCCATTAGGTGAGTTGGGATCTTTTTGTAGTCTGCTCTACTATGGTCGCTCTCTGTGCAATACTGTTTTTAGTTCTTTAGCATTAGCTTGTGCATATGGCTGGAGCCAAGAGAATTTCCTGAATGTTGGCTTCACCATTAGCCTGACTCTTCAAACTCTTTCTCGAGAGCTTCTCTCCAATGGTACTTTCCTGAAAATTCCTTGCTGTTCATTCAACTTTAATTGCATGATACTGGCGGTGGTGGTGGTGGTGGTGGTGTTGTCTGCGTGTTTGTGTGTGTTGGTGCTCTTGCTGGAGTATTCTTTATCTTGTTATGATAAAACTTCAGATGCAGATAAGTGCTGTTTTCTTTATCACTGGAATGAGTTTCCATGGGGATCTCAGCCTCTCATTTAGCTGCAGATGACTTGTGCCTAGCCAATGTTCCTTTCCCTTCTTGTGCTGGTAGAGAAATTATTTTTCTATTCCCATTGCTTAGAAAAATTAATATTCAACAGTCCCCCAAGGATCATGGCGATTCAGGTTAAGTCTTTGATCTCACGAAGAAGGAACCAGATGGAGGTTTGCAGCTTTCCAACAGAAGAGGTCCTCTTCCAAGAGGAGAATCTCAGGGGAAGTTGTCTTTTCACCCTCTTTGCTGTTTTTTTGTCAATGTTTTCTGGGGCTGTAGAGAAAAGCTTATAAGAGAGTGCAAGTGTCCTTTCTACATCCCACAGAACTCTGCATTCTACAGCAGTTCTTTAAATATTCTTAGCTGATTTCTTCTGACATGTGTCTATCAGCATCACTGTCAGATCAGCAGATTCCTGGATTTAATTTATCCTGAGATACACCCATTTTTTTTCTCTTGAACTCCAAGACTGTTGTCATATAGTCACATCTCAATGGTGGGCACAAGTATTTTCTTAGAATTTACTGCTAGCATTCAGTGTGAGACTACACGGAGCTTATTACTGATCAACCACATTTTGGATATAGACTCAAATCAAGGACCGATGTCATGCGACTGAAGCACAATGCCAGAGCAGCCGCCTGTTCTATTTGTAGCACTCTACATCATATGAGTTTCTGAAGCTGAAATTGTATGATTTCTCTATTGGAGAAACCATATCTTGTGAAGATTTTACATGCGAGAAGTTCTGTGTAAAGAGCAGCCTAGTTTGCATCTTGTAATCCTTATTTTCAATTGTTTTGTTTTGTTTTATTTTATTTTAAAAAGAAAAAGGACAACTGAACCAAGACTAGTGTTAGACTGTGCAGGAGAGGCCCCACCCCCCCCAACCACTCACATCACATCATGGAAGCTCATTGTTCTGTGATCTTGAAGGATACCTGGTGAATTTGACATTGTTCACATGTGGTGAGATTACTGTCTTTTTGGCCTGCAGATCCTTGACATCTGGTTACACAAGAATGGACACCTGATCATCAGAGGATGGTGCAGCTACTATTCATTGTGAAGTTCATCCATCTCATTATAGGTGAATGAAACACAAATTGTTAGAGTGTCAAGTACAATAGGATTGTTATCTGCTTCTCTGTCCTTCCTGGTAAATGTATACTAAAAACACACAATGCACTTTAGGAGCGGACCTTAAAGAACCCTGAGGTGAAAATTATTCAAAGGTCTCCAGTTCCAGCAATAATAACACACAATAACAAGGTACTAGCAGATCAGACTGATGTTCAAGGTAACAGGATATTCTTTAAGGTCCTGAACTATGTCCTACAACTATAGCACTGGAGCACTGGTGGTAGAAAGGAGGATCCAGTAGTGCCCTTGGATCTTTCATTGTTTTTGAGACTCAAATTCATTGTATATTTTACTGTTTAGTAATGTAGTCTTTAAATCCTGTCTTCCAGTGTTTATCAACAGAATTCTATTGCTACCGACCACTACCATGATGCTGCTTAAATAGTAGTCTTCTCTGCTCTACTGTCTCCGGCTCCCCAACTCCTGGTCCAGTCACATCAAGGCCTCTCTCCTTGTGGACTCAAAATTTTGCACAAAGTCACAATTTTTATGTGGATTTTGCAAATAGATGGCCTCTAGGCTTGCTCTCTTGGTAACAGAGCAGTGTTCATGTCTGGCTCTTTGTAGAGCTGTGTGTTTCATCATAAACTTATATGTTTATCTTTTTCCTGTCTGAGTGTATATGCTATGTAGTTTAAATTCAGAAAACATATCTACTTCCCTTACAGCTCCCTCCAACATCTAGTTCACTGTTCTGCTATCATGCTGTCTTTCTGAATTATAAATAGAAAGAAAATCAAACTACAAAGTATTGACATTTTGCAAAATCTTAACCAGCCAACTGTAATTGCAACTTGATTGGCTGAGGTGTAACATGCAAATGAAGCATGCTGATTTTATGACTTATTGGTTAAGAGTAACAATCATTTAATGTATACTTTTAATTTTTTTCTGTATAAATGTAGAGGTATGTGTGTATGTGTGTGTGTGTGTGTGTGTGTGTGTGTGTGTGTGTGGTGTATGTGTTAGGTTTAATTATGCTTAATTTTGTAGATAGAGAAAAATGAACTAAACATTTAGCTTCCAAGTTCACTCTGGTTATCTTTGTGAAAAGAGATTTAAAAGATAGAAGACCCTGCCTAAACAGACAATGTGTTTTCTCTTCTGGTCCCTCCCATGTGTCCCCCTTATTCCCTCACAAGTTCATGGCTTCTTTTTCTTTATTATTGGTATATATATATTTATGTATATATATATTACTATATATGTTTATATTTATATAATATATAATTATATATTTATGCATATATAAAACTGTAATATAGTGTTATAAATAATATGTGTTATATTATACATAATATATATTATATATGATATAAACTATATTTATATATAGTTTTATATATGTATGGATAATACACATTATATACAACTGTCTATATAGTTTTATATATATGCATAAGTATATAAATATAAACTACAGAGTTCATTTAGTGTTGGTTGAATATGTATGATTTCAGTGGTTAATATTTGGTACTATAACTAATTAGGGGGCTTATCCATGAGAAAGATGAGCTCTCATTATCTTAGACCTGATTAGATTCCTGAAGTTCTTTGTCAATGGGAGGAGCCTCATGAGATTTCTCCCTTCCACATTGGTATATCTATCAGCATTGTTATTTTTCAGCTCTTGTTTAGGACACTTATAGAGGTATCATTGTGGTATCATGGGTATTACTTCCTTGCCATTTTTAGGAAACATGTTCTCACAGCGGGCTTCCTAGTCCTTGGACTCTTGTAATATTTCCATCTCCTTTTCTGAGATGTTTCCTGTGCCTTAAATGGAGGGGTTGTGTTAGATGTATCTGTTGCAGCTGGGCATCCTGCAATCAGTAGATCTCTGCATTTTGACCAGTTATGGCTTTTTGTAATGGTTTTTGTCTGCTGCAAAGAATAACTTCCTCGATGAGCAATGAGAGCTACACCTATCTGTAGTATAAGGAAAAATGCTTGGCATATAGTTAGGAATTATACTGATTTAATGAAGTGGTGCTTGTAGGTTCTCCTCCAAGATCCAAGACCTCATCATCCCTTGGTGTTTGGATAGCTTTCTAGTACCAGACATGATTTCCTTCAAATAGAATAAGCCTTACATTCAATTAGAGAGCTGTTCGTTACTGCTAACTGTGGGTTCCACTATTCAGATTTAAGGATATCTTACCAGGTTGGCCATTGTTTTGATTCATAAACATCACATCTGGGTAAGATTATTGTTTTTCCCCCCTCCCTTCGCAGCTTGCATGGCACTTTCTAGTACTTTGGAAGCTAGTTATCAGGAAGGAGGCTTTCAGGACAAATCCAGATCAAATATTCTGAGTTTTTTGTCCTAATTGTGTAATGTCTTTGACTTCCCTTCTATCTCTGGTAGGTAATCATGGGCAATTATAATAGTCCTTTTTTTCTTCTCTCTCTCTCCCTCTTTCTGATTCTATTTTAAGGAGGTTATTCTGTTACCAAAAACTTGATAAGATGATTTTCATGGGTAGCACTGGGGTTGAGGGGACCATTGTCAGCCAAGATTGTATAACTTCACTTAAGTTCTGTGTGTGTGTTGAATTTTTGGTAAATATAAGTAGTATGATGCAAACCTTCTTATTGTTATTCAGTGACTATCTTGATACAGACATGGAACTCCTCTCTAAATTTTTTTGAGCACTCCATACACACGAAGGTAAGATCTTTCAATCTCTGTTTATATATTCATTTTGTAAGGGAACCATGGTACTAATTATGAAACAATCTCTTGTTATTATTAATAATATCTGATAGGTGAAAATATTCATCTGGATTTAGAATATCTTCTAGAGATAATAATTAAAGGGGTTATCTTACTGTATGGAAATAGAAGTATTAACCACAAACAACTAACACTTATTTACTAAACAGTTGTTATATATATATATATATATATATATATATATATATATATATATATATACTGTCCTATAAATAGCATGGAAAATGCCATTTAAACCAAGAGCCACTAACAGAAGTCTTTGCATGAAAGATATACTTTGGAGATGACAAATATGACAACTTCACCTTTCCTGTATTCATGGTCTAAAATAGAGATTTATAAGTAACTAGGGTACTTAAAATAAAATGCTAGTGTCTGATGCAGAGATCCATGCAGCAGGGATTTGTAAATTTCCTCAGGTGATTCATTATAGAGCCAGCTTAAAACCATTGGCCCAGAGCCAGTGTGTTCCTGGGTGGTTGTTACAAATGTGGAGCCTTGGGAATCCACATTAGTGCTATATCAAAGAGTATATTTAAGCCAGGTCCTCAGGTGGCTCCTACACACATTAATGTTCATGGAATTAAAGCCTAATAAGTCACCTGGTGAGCATTTAAAATGTATTGATACTGTGGCCTCACTCTGTGATTCATTTGTGATTAGGTGGAGCCTAGACTTTGTTAGGCTATTTGCGATTCTGAAGAGCAGCCATGGTCACCGAGCAGAGGGCAAAGCTGAGTGGTGAATAATTTATCATAAAAAGAATCTGCCTGGGAAGTAGCAAAAATGAAGTTGAAGGATACTGATGGTGGCTCATACATCAATGTGTTGGGAAGCTGAGCTTTGCAAGGAAAAGTTTTTCCAGTGGGAAACTTCTAAGGGGTGCCAAAACACCATGATAGAAGGATCAAAGGACATAACAGACGTTAAAAACATTGATGTAACATGATTGGCTTACGGACCATTAGTGCTGTCATGAAGTAGAGTAAGACATGATCACAAGATTATTGACCATAGAAATTGTGAGATTTCTTGTGAAAAGTGTAAAATTCTTCTCAAGATTGCAAAAGATGAAAGCTTGGTCTACTTACATATATTAAAAGGAAGATTCAGAATGTAGAAGTAACATCAAAGACTTATTGTCATTAGTTCTTTGGAAAATAAACATATTATTATTATTGGAGGGTCACTTAGATTCATACACATTCTTCCTTTCAAAGACAGTAGAAAACAAATTCATAGAAGAAATGGGTTTATTTCTAGTTTAGCAAAAATTACAAGATGAAGAATCCCGAGTTTCTCTCCTTACCTATAGCAGTCATATTGTTTTACAAAAAAACAAACAAACAAAAAAAATTGAAGAAAAAACAGGGACACATTCACACGCACTCATTCATGCACACTCATGAGCATGTGTACACACTCACACCCCAGGGTAGTTACAATGTCCCTCTCTTTATTTTCAGTCTCGGACAATTTTGGATGATGTGTTAAAGTTGGTGTGCAATTTCCTAAAACATACCTTTGCCTAAATGAATGTCAGAAAGAAAATACAATCAGGAGTCAACATTTCAATATATTCAGTTAGTGTCAGCTGATACACAAGAAATGTCTCCAGATAACCTCTTTGTTTTTGTTACTTTCAGAAGGATTGTCCCAATTGACTCCATACAGTCCAGGCTGTCTCTGAACTCAGGATCCTCCTGCTCAACCTCTACAGCGCTAGGTGGCCACTGTGAGTCCGTTTGATTCTGACAATGTCTTTTCTTGTCTTGTAACAATATTCTCTGAAGCCACTGCTGATTAACTATCTGGTTTGATTCCAGCTATTCCTTGAAGCGGGGACATCTATTCCGGTTTTCTGATCTCATACCAAGAATGTCTGTGTGTTGGGGGAGGGCAGCAGAATAAGAGACAGATGTCAAGCAATTAATGCCAGCAAAACCCTTCACGAGCAAATTCAAGCGACCACAAGACAAAAGAAGTAACTCCTGGCCATGCCTACCTGGAGTACTTTTTGAGCTTCATTCTGTCTGTCCCATGGAAGATAGCACTGCAAATAATACTGCTGAGTTTTTTTTTTTTTTGCTAGGAAAAAATATTACATCTAATCTTTTCAAATTAGTCTTTTTAAAGTTTTAAGTTGCATCAACATTTGAAACTTCTGCACAAAGTCAAAAGACAACAGTGAACAAGTTTTACAAGATGAGTATGAACCACACCTAACCAGAATAAGAATTTAAGGAAAACTGGTTTGAAAAATTAAACACTGGCAAAAATAATTTTTTTTTCTCTTTCAAATTTAGTGAACTATTAGTGGCCACAAATAGACTCATTTTCTGAATCACAACTACCTCTCATAGGTACAATAACAAAATACACGCTTAGCCAAAACAGACATAGACTAGCGGTTTTAAAAGCAGACGGCAGGCCTTGTAACCGAACTTTTAAGTTATTATTTAACACTTATTTATTACTAAA
>CAJQZJ010034040.1:151967-182881 GCA_907164525.1 Lophiomys imhausi
TCCTGTTCAAGCTCTGTCACCTTGGCTTGGAGCTCTTTAATGGTGTTTTTCCTTGTTTTGACTTGTAGAATTGTGGCTTCTTTGAATTCCTTCATAGATTTAATTCTTCTTGCAGGGACTCTATCACTTTCCATAATGCAGAATTCTCAACGTTTTCATGTGATTCTGTTGGTGTGAGGTCATCCTAATTTGATGAGCTAGGATAATTCTGCTTTGTTGGAGTCATATTTCCTTGATTTCTATTTTGTTTTTTGACCTCTGGCCCTTGGGTGTGTTTAGCTGTCTGTTCTTGTCGTTTTTTGTGCTTGGATCCACAGTTGATGCTTTGGTGCAGGGGACGAGTTACTTGGCTATCTGTCTTGTTTACAGGGGGATTTCAGGGTCACTCTGGTTTTAATCGTCTGAGGCACTGTGAGCTGGTGCAGCCTAATCCCAGGTTGTGAGTAATGGACTCGAATTGTTTCACTTCTCCCAATTCAGACTTCTCTATGTTGCACTCTGAGTTATCAGCCTGTAATGGTTCTGATGCTATGAACCTGTTTGCCCAGGCACAGTTTCTGTTGGCTTTGTTTTCCGTCATGGAGGCTGACAGGGTCTAGCCCCACACCTAATATGTCTGGATTTTGAGAATACAGCGATGGTCCCTATTTCTGGTTTCTCACTAGGCTTCTCGCCACAGGCCTGGCCTCTGAGTCTGATTCCCTCCCTGTCTGCGCAGCTGCGGCTCTCTCTCCCTGGCTGCTTGGCTGTGGGTGCACAGTGCCCCGGTTCCCCCGGCCGCCTGAGTGGACCTCTCGCCCCAGCAGCTCAGCCGTGGGTGTGCGGATCCCTGGCCCAGCCCACGCCTGACTCTCTCCCCAGTTGTTCTGCCGTGGGTTTGCGGGGATTTGGCCCTGCCTGCCGGGCTCCCTCCCCAGCTGCGCTGTCGTGAGTGCACGGGATTCGGCCTCTCCCTCCTGCCTTTGTGTTCCAGGTTTCCCGCGCTCTGTCGGAATCTCCCGCCCTCTGCTTCACAAGCGGCTGCGGACCACCTGCTGAGCCCCCTGTTTGTTCCTTGCTAAAACTTCCACTATCTCGCAATATTTTTTAAGTGGGTATAAGATCTACCTGAGGTGTGGGGGGTCCAATAGGCTAGTGAAATATCGCCAAGTGGCCTCTGATCCTGCCTGCTGTGTGTTGGGATCGATCTTACCAGGCGCCTCTCCAAATGGGAGTTCCCGAATCCCAGGTTTAGTGGCTTCCATGTCTGCGAGAGATGGAGGAGAGCCTTACCCTGGGACTTTTAACAGTCCCTTGGGAGCTGTGGGTGTTCCCGGGGGGGTCTAGCCCCTCCGGTTTTTGCACAGTGCCCAATAACTCTGTGTTTTTTATGGCTCTTTTTTCCCCGCGTTCAAAATGCGTCAGTGTAGGTCACCGCCATCTTCCTTCCCCCTTGTTTGTTTGTTTTTTAGTGGGGGAATCTCACAAGGGTGGTAGAGTAGATCTGAGAGGACTGGGAAGTGAGTATGATCAGGGTTTATGATGTGAAATTCTCAAGTGAGCAATAAAAATATTATGAAGGGAAAAAACTTGTAAGCAGCATTTTAATTTGAGTCCCCTAATTACATATAAACCTTTTTTTATAAGTTTTTAAAGCATTATATAAATTTATGTCTCTTCTCCGAGTAACTCATAAATGCCATTTATAGACATAAGCATTGTATAGTCACTAAGGAACACCATGTTTGAACACAATTCTTTACAGTCCTTGAGAGAACAATTTTCAACTTCATATGGAAAAACGAAAAACCTAGAATAGCTAAATCAATCCTGCACAATAATAATAATAATAATAATAAACCATCCCTGATTTCAAGCTATACTACAGAACAATAGTAATAAAAACAGGTTGGTTCTGGTATAGAAACAGACCAGTTGATCAATGGAATTGAATTGAAGACCAAGAAATAAGCTGAACTGTCAAAGATTTAATCTTCATCATGTATTTCACACACCTATGGTCACTTAATTTTTGACAAAGAATTCAAAACCATACATTGGAAACGGGACAGCATCTTCAACAAATGGTGCTGTCTAAATGGATGTCAATATGTAAAGGAACATAAATAGACCCGTGTTTATCACCTTGCACAAAACTTAAGTCCAAGTGGATCAAGACCTTAACTTAAGGCCTGACACACTAAATCTATTAGAAGAAAAAGTGGGAAAAACTCTGGAACTCATCAGCACAAGTGACAACTGCCTAAACAGAACAGCAATAGCTCAGTCTCTAAGACCAACAAGCAATAAATGGGACCTCATGAAACTGAAAAGCTTCTATAAGACAAAGGAAACTGTCAGAACAAAACGGCAACCTACAGACTGGGAAAAGATCTTCATCATCCCCACATCTGACAGAGGGCTAATATCCAAAATTTATTAAAAACTCAAGAAAGTAAACACCAGGAAACAAAATAATCCAATAAAAAAGATGAACAGAGATAAACTGAAAATTCACAGAAGAGGAATTTTTAATGGCCAAGAGACATTGAAGAAATACTCAGCATCCTTAGTCATCATAGAAATGCAACTCAAGATGACGCTGAGATTTCATCTCACACATGTCAGAATGGTTAAGATCAAAAACTCAAAAGACAGCACATGCTGTTGAGGTTGTGGAGAAAGGGGAACACTCCTCCATTGCTGGTGGGAGTGCAAACTGGTACAAGCACTGTGGAAATCAGTCTGGTGATATCTTAGAAAACTTGGAATAGCTCTACCTCAAGACCCAGCCATACCACTCCTGGGCATACATCTAAATGATTCCTTACCAAACCACAAGGACATCTCCTCAACTATGTTCATAGCAGCTTTATTTGTAATAATTAGAAACTGGAAACAACAAAGATGTTCTTCAACTGAAGAATGGATAAAAAAACAAAACAAAAAAAATGGTAGTACATTTACACAATGGAATACTGCTCAGCTATCAGAAACAAGGAATTCACGCATTTTGCTGCCATCTGAGTGAGCTAACCCAGACTCAGAAAGCTGCATATGGCATCTATTCACTTATAACTGGATGTTAGCCATTTAGTACAGGATAGCTACCCTACAACCAACAGACTGAATGGAACAGGAACAAGTACTTTGTTACCTGTTAGTGGGACACTTTGCCCTAGTGGAGCTGCCATGGATGTTCCCAGTGCAAGAGGAAGCTCTTAGCCCTCATATGACTAATGAACTGATGGGAGCTGATATGTGGGGGCACCCCACACTGGAGAAGTAGGATAGATGGGAGAGGAAGTAGAGAGTGAAACAGTGGGACTTGGACTGGTGGAGGGAGGGGGTTGTGGTGGAGATGTAACTTGAAGTAATAAATAAATGTAATTAAAAAACATGAAAAATAAACAAAATGCAATTTGTTTCTAACGTTTGCTTTGTAAGAAAATCTTTATACAATCTATATAGAAAATACAAAATTCTGTAACTTAACAAACCTTTTATGGATCATTGAATATGTTTTTTCATAAGACTATACTTTCAATAAAGTATTTTAGATAGTTATAATCTCCCTAAAGTACTTGCTTTAGGGTAGCAGATGCCATAATGCCATATTCAAACCATTTTAATATTTTATGAGGCATATTTAATAGATCCAAATATACTATCTTAATAAGCTTTCAGAGGCTAAGAGTACCTAAGTTTCATTGTACAGATTTAGCACTATAGATTTAACAGGTCTTTGAACATTTAATATATATTTGAATGTAAAATACACTTCAAGCAAATTAAGATTATCCCCTTTATTCCTGAGACTGGTTCTCACATAGCAGAGGCTATCCTGCCTGGGAACCTTGGACTTTCTGTATAACAAGAATGATTTTGAATTTCTATGTCTCTATCTCCCAAATGCTTGGATTATCAAGTCCCACAATGCCTTTTGAAAATCTTCTAGGTAAATCATTCTGTAATTTATTTTGTAAGCCCACATCAACTTTATTATTCAGTTCAGTTGCCAGAATTAGTATTTAGAAGTTTAAATACCAGTTGGTACCAGTTGACACATCTGAAATAACACAGGCTTTAGTTTCGGGGAATCATTACCAGCAAACCACAATGGGCCCTATTTCAACTTTTCTGCAAAGTCCCAACACCAAGAAATATGGGATAGCTCTAGGTGTGGTGTGAGTCGCCCCCCAAAATGGCTTGCAGATATGCTGTTGCAGTCATTGCAGATATGCTGGCTCAGAATGTTCTTAACTGATTGCCTAGAAGAGTTTTCCATAGGGTTTTGTCATACACTCCTGACACATCTGTCAAAATGCTACAGACATCCAGAGTGAGCCAAGAGTATTTCTCTCTTTGAAGTTCAGATGTCCATCATGTATGCATATAAATCTTTAAGCCATCAAATTTAAGCCTTCATCAAGCCAATTACAACAAACACAGACTAATACCTAAAGTTACATATAAAAATAGTTGAATTAGTTTGGAGGACACTCTGAGATAATGAAAGGACAAGTCAGCAGGAATTTCCCCCAGAGGTCATCAAGAGAGCACTTATTTGATAATTTTCATTCACACACAAATTGCAACATAAATCTCCCAAAGATGTACTCAAAATCAAGTGCAAGCAGACTGTTTTTGAAGCCTTACTATCTTTCCCAGAACAATGGTAGAAGCCAAAGAACAATTTAAGCTTCAAACAACAGAGACAACTTCTTTCTTGTCAACTGATGCTGTGAAGTGACTCAAGATGAGTTCTAATCTCTTTTATACCTCAATCATGTAGATAAAAAATAAAACAAAATTGAAGGACGAATGCCAGATCAAGTTATTCAGAGAGACAAAGTGAGCACTTTACCAAATAAAATGTGAACATTCCTGTCAAATAATTATTAATAGTAATAATAATAATGTTAATAACAGGCAAATGGCTCAATGGAACCTTCCAAATAACAGGCATTTGCATTCCTCTGTCACATTATCAGGACAAATTGGAAGTACAAAATAAACCAAGATGCAGAACATGAGAATTGACCAGGAATCGTAAAACTGAGTTGTCATCTACTGAAGTGATAACTCGTCAGCTCAGAGGGCCCAAGGCACAGTCATGGAGACTGGAGCTCAGATCCCAGCACTGGTCTAACAAGCCAAGTGTCCTCTCCCTGCTGGGGATCAATTTCTGAGAGTGGTGGAGACAAAGAGAACTGATGGGACTTGCTGGCTTCCAGCCTGAGAAAACAAAAACATAGGTTCAGGAAGAGACCTTCCCTCAAAAGGCATACACAGAGAATGATAGAGGAAGACACCCATTGACTTCTTCTGGTCTCCTCATAGGTGCAAAGATACTAACTCACACATGTATGTGCACACGTGCATGCACACACACACACACACACACACACACACACACACACACAGAAAGACAGAACAAATTAGTGTAAAAACAAGATTACAGCCCACATATGAACTTCATACACTGTGTGTGTGTGATACTATATAATATGAACAAATGGAAAACGAGAACAGTTTTCCCTGTCAGTCTTTACTTCATATTAGGTTATAATCAGAAAGTAAGCAAGGGGTTTGGGGGTAGACAGCATGGGGAAAAAGGAAGTAAATGGTTTAATATCTGAAGGAACAGAATATCCAAAGTTACTTATTCTAGCAGTCACCTTCAAAACTGGTGAAATCACCCCATTAGGAAGAGGAGTCAGAAAGCTCACAAAAGATGAGACTCTTCTGAGGCCTCAATCCTCAATGGCCTTGAGATAGCCATAATGTTAGAATGAAATCCAGGATGGAGTTTCTGTTTGCAAGAAAAAAAATCTATATGCCACTCTGTGGACTAGCATGCTGTCATTGGCTTATATTTTGATTATTACTTATAAGAAATGCCTATCAAATTCCTGGCATAGCACCTTGGAAAAATAAGGTGCCATGGTCTAAAATTTTGGTCCTCTTAATCACTAAGTAGCATGCTTCCTCCACACACCCTCATCGCTCTGCACAAATTGTTTTCAAAGTGCATTGATATTTTCATGCAAAGTTAACTTAAAGGTATATTTATTTGATTTCTTATGAAGGTATGTGAGGTGGGCTTCTGTCTCTCCCTTTCTTAATCCTAAATCTAGCCTACATTCCTCTCCCTACAAGTTTTTCAAGTCCTAACCAAACATAATTTGCTCAGACTGTTTACCCTAGCCCCCCTCTAGCTGTACTGCTGTTTCTCATCTCCTGTATTGAAACTTAACACCTGAAGAGTATGCTCCTCACTTTCTGTCATTGCTCACCTCTGCGTCCAGCTTCTCAAATGGCATCACACTTCTCTCCACACAGATGCTACTCATCCATCATGCCACATGTTGACTCCTCACTTTATACAAAACACATTTAAACCTTCACTTTTCACTTTCATCTGCATTTCAGCCTTGATTAGAAAACAACCCCACACCAAATAGAGACTTCTGCAAAAGCTGTTTCGTTCCCTTGTGGTTCATTCCTTTCCTCTTCCTATTCGCTTAGAAACAAGAGAAACTGTGACACTTATTGTAATACTGTACTCGTGCTATTGTGGAAATAATGTTGCATCCACACAAATATACTCAGGAATGATATTTCTATCTGTGTGCATGTCACATACATGGATACACATGGTCACATATATCACATGTAACAGGGTTTGAGGACCAGCAGCTAAACTGTCAGTTTCTGTCAGACAGGAGACAAATCCATTTCTTCTTTAACACAAAAACACTAAAGAGTCAGTTATGTCTGGAAGTTGCTTTCAGGTGAGTGGTCAATTGTTTCCTGGTGTCCAGTTCCATTAACAAAATTTCTGCCGTGGTCCAGGTATACTTCAAAGCCACCACTTAGCCCTTCAGGGTTTCCAGACTCCTACCCAGGCCGTAGATTTCTACCTTTATGCAGTAGTGTCTCCTTCATTTAATGTAACCAGGTAATAATTTGTTGGCTTCTGTTTTAGCTTGAGAATTCACTCAAGTATGTGTAAGTGAATGCAAATGATGCTGCCAGCAAGAAGACAGGCTCTTTTGGTCGCTAAGCAACGGGTCTAGAAGAGATAATTTATAATCTGCATTGCTTTGTGACCCCTCAGACACTTTTTTGCTTCGTTTTTGGTAAGAGGGGACTAGTAGGCTGACTGGGTATTGACATGACTCACAATGCATAAACAAGCAAAATTTCTACATACTTCTTTAGTCACAGAACCTCACTTTCTTCTAAGCTTCAGAGAAACTTTTTGAGGTAGTTTGGCATTTATATTCAAGGTCCCCTTGTGCCTGAAGATCTAAAAGATCTGCGTTGAATTTTTATTTCAGCTGCAGGATTACTATTTTTTTCATTGTTTCTGTCTATTTATTTAGCATGTGCGTGTGTGTCGCCCTGTATATAAGTGCGTGAGCGCTTGTGCCTATGGAAGCTGGAGGTTGACAGTGGGTATCATCGTCCAATGTTCACTTTGATTTACTGAGGAGTGGTCTCTTGCTGACCCTGGAGCTTGACAACTCAGCTACTAGAATTCCTGGGCATAGCTCCTGAGTGTTGCATAGGCACTTGGCTTCTGTGTAGGTGCAGAGGGTGTGAACTTTAGTCCTTACATATGTGTGGCAAACGCTTTTCCCTGCTAAGTCTTCTCTTTAGCTCTTCCTTATTTATTTTGAGATTGTCTTACCTTGTAGAGCAGGCTAACTGTGAAGCCCAGATCCTTCTTCCTCGGTGTCCTGAGTGCTGGGATTGCAGGCGTACACCACCCGTCTTCTACTGAGACTATTCTTAAACTCACTTTTCTAGCTCAGAGAATGCATTAAGTTGCCCAGTCCTTTTCCCCTGAAAAACACACACACACACACACACACACACACACACACACACACACGCACACACACGCGCACACACACGCGCGCGCACACACACGCGCGCGCACACACACACGCATGCACACACGCACACACATGCACACACGCACGCACACACACACACACACGCACACACACACACACGCACACACACACACACACACACACACGTGCACACATACGCGCACACACACACGCACACACACGCACACACACGCACGCACACACACACACACGCACACACGCACACGCACACACGCACACGCATACACACACACATCTTTATCTATTTATTTATGTGTTTGGATTCTGTTTATTTGTCTTTCAAATTTTCTCAGGCTCTCTTACATAGCTCTGAAAGAACTTAGAGCCCCGGGTTACTTCTCTGGTCTCCCTTGTAGATTATGAAAAACCTCTTTTTTTTTTTTTTTGCTAACATAATCTATTAGTAACATTTAGAATATTAGTAATATTTTGTGAAACTAGTATCAGTCATGTGTTGACCCTCTTTTAGAATAGAATTACCTTTTGAGAATGCAGGCATATAATAAATGAATTTTAGTTAGAGAATTTGTGACCTTTTTACAGCAGTGGTTCAAGTGGAGCTGGGAACACCACCTCAGCCAGAGAAGTGCGAAAGCCTCTGCTCTTGCATGCATGAATTCTCAGTGTGTGCCTGTGTAGCCTCACAGTGCTTGTCAAACACGACAACACGACTGTAAACATAGGTTGATAGGAAACATGTCAGTTAATCAGCAACTTCAGAGAATAAACAAAGCTGAGCCACAGAGAACAATGCCTAGTGTTCACAGAGTGGCTCTTGGAGGTAGTTTCGGGAAAGCACAACACGGGGAGGTCATCTAAATAAGCCACAGATAGTCTTCTCTCTGTCCTGATTTGAGACTGCCTTCCTGTCACCTATTCCATGCTGTGGCTCTAAGTACTTGCTGACTGACTCCCTTGGCTGACGATTTTCTGGGAATTGCATAGCCTTGATTTTTCACATTGTTCTTCAAATCCTTTCCACATCTCTTTCTTTATTTTGAGAAGCCACAACATAAAAATAAAACAAAAAGAAGACACATAAAACTACAGAGAATGATAACAAGTTATTTAAAATGTGGTCATGGTCACATTATGTTTTGGACTTATAGCACAGACCAAGCTGGCAGTCTTCATGGACCATGTCCCTCCTCTCTTTACCTTCACAGAGAGCATCTTTCAGTGACTTTCATATGACCTTTTAGCAAGTTTTAAAGTGCTAGTTATAAGCATGTCCCTAAAACAACATACATTTTGTTTATACATATTAGAATTATGTGTGTGATAGTCCTGAATGTTTTACTTAGCCAATTATTTCGTCACTGTTCACACTATGGTTGCCCTGTCACTTTTGTATGTTCTTCTCACACTTATGTGTGGCTCATATTCACTCTTTGATAATTTCTTTCTTCATATTTGCTGTTTTCTCATTTTGAACACAGGAGGATAATCATTTAAACTATATACCAGAAAGAACATCAGAGAAAAGTTGACCTACCCTCTCCCTGGAAAAACCTTCTCAGAGGCACTTCAACGCTTGGGGTTTCACTTCCATCAGGAGAGTATTAAGTCCACTCAGGAAAAGAAGGTAAGTTTATTGGTGTGAAATATCCAAACTCTTGGCTAACTCACGAGTTTAATCATTCTCTTGGAGAAACATTCTCTTTGAGTGTTACAGATAAACTTTAAATAATACTTCGGTTCCCTCAAACTTTTCTTTTTTCTCTGGTGATGGAAGCAATGATGGTTTCTCAGTTGTGATGGTTCATATTAATTGTCAATTTGGTACCCAAAGACAGTCCTCTGGGCATGGTTTTGAAGGATTGTCTAGAATAAGTTTAGCCTCTGAGAATATTGATGAAGGTTGTGATTAAGAAAGATAATGTGAGAAACCCATTTTAATTGGAGATGAGGCCATTGCATAAGTATGAAATCATAGACTGTGTAAAATGGGGACATCGAGCTAAGTAGTACCATGCAAGTATTAATTCATTGCTCTCTGCTTTTGGTTGTTGTACCATGACCAGACTTTCCAAGCTCCAGCTGTTATGACATACCTGCCATGGCAGACTTAAACTGGAAATCATGAGTCACAAATAAACCCTTTCCTAACTAAATTTCTTTCATAGGGCTATTTCATCATTAGCAACAAAAAAGGAACTAAGGGATATTGATGCCAAAAGGGGGATACACTTGGCCACATGCTTTTAGGTCTTTGGAACTGTTTTGTGGAAAGAATGTTGAAGAGTTTGGAATCTTGAACTAAAAAAGTAGTCAAATGCTGAAAGCAGAGATTAATGGACCATTCTAGTGGGAACCTGAAAGACATCAATACTGAGTGAAATGTGGACACTTGAGTTCCAGTTTGTGGGGTTTCAAAGAGAATGGAAACTGTTGCCATGAGTTTGTCTAACACCATTTGTGTGAAATTATGGCCAAGATTTGACTTTATTCTACTTGTGTCCCGTGAACTTAAATGGAATTTGGGGTAAAACAAGGAAACAAAGCCGATGACGGACTAATTGTATTAAGGAAATGTTTGTGGGGAAGATTAAAATTTCAAGCAAGGGCTGCCCTGAGAACAAAGCACCTGTGACTGATAAAAGGTCAGTGCCATTTCAGAGACACCTAGAGCTCTGAACTGGGACAATATAAAAGTGTTTCCTTTGGGTCAGCAGAGAGAACTTAAAATGGCTTTACTCCAAGGGAAAAAGGTATATCTCGAGCTGATGGAGAACTTGGACATGGCATCCACATGCTACTGGCTTTAAAGGCATGAAAGATGCAAATTTGACGGGTCATGGAGAGCAGGTAAGACTAGAAAATATGTGGCAAAGTCAGAGTCCCTGAAAGTTGGCCCTGGAAGACCATTTTGTGAAGCTTTGAAGATGAAGCCTAATTTGTACTGGAGACCCCAGACAATTGAACACACAATACCTACAGGTGTGGAATGAAGTTGGGCAACTAAGTTATAACTCTAGGAAGGGACCTGATAGAGTTTGGTGTGTTTGTGTGGATATGTGTGTGTGATGAGGGACATAAGAGAGTGTTAAGGGAGAGAGAAATCAGAATATAGTAAGTACATGTGTGAAATTGTCAAAGAATGAAATTAATCCATTAAAAATAGATCCAAGAAGGAGCCATGGTGGGTACATGATAGGGGTTAGAAAGCAGAAAGAGAAAGGAGAAAATGAATGGTTGTATTTTAACATTAAATAATACAAGTAAGAAAAACCTTAGGGACAATCACCCTCTTTTTTTGGGAGGGGGTAGGTAATATTTCTCCTGAAGCAAATTTGGTTTTTGACAATATATAAAGTGTTATCTTTCAATCTGGTTTAAAGAAGAAATTATCTTGTTATTTTGGAGCTAAACCAGCTTTAGTGTATATATTTTGAGATCTCAAAGGACAATTTGTTTGTATTGAGTGGGCCTTTTGTAAGTAGCTTTTAAACTTAGGTCCTTCCAAATCCTATGTGTGTGTCTCTGCATTCTAATTATTGGGATCAGAGACCTGTGGTTCCCATCTGAAGGGATTAAAGATGTGTTCCACCACTCCTGGATCGAAGTTTTTCTCTATTTAGAGTTTGTTTTGTATCAGGCTGACCTTGAGCTCTGAGATCTGCCTGTTTCTGTCTCTAGTGTGTTGGGATTAAGGGTGTACTCTTCTTGAATGATGGGATTAAGGGTGTGAACCCTCACCACCCTGTTCCGTGTAACTCTAGAATTTATAAACCACTAACTCTATGGTGCTCATCCCGTCTCTGCTGAAGTTAAAGGCATGGGCTAACACCACATTTCTCCTGTATTTTACCTTAGCTCTACGTTTTTTCGACACTTGGAGGTTTATAAAACCAGGTTGAACGGCTGTATCCTTTATTTTTTTTTTTTGGTTTTTCGAGACAGGGTTTCTCTGTGTAGCCCTGGCTGTCCTGGACTCACTTTGTAGACCAGGCTGGCCTCGAACTCACAGTGATCCGCCTGCCTCTGCCTCCCAAGTGCTGGGATTAAAGGCGTGCGCCACCACCGCCCGGCTTGTATCCTTTATTTTATTTACAGTGTTTTAACGTTGTTACCTGCTTTTTTTTAAATTAATAAATTTATTTGTTTGTTGCTACAGGTTACATCCTTATCATATTGTCCTTTTTTCCCCACTTCCCAGCCCCACCCTCCCATGCTCTACCCCCTGACCCTTCCGTCTTGATCCTCTGGGGTGGAGTGTCCCTGCATACCAGTCTCTCACCACAGATCAGGAGTCATATGAGGGCCAAGAGCCTCTTCATACACCGGGGGCCTACGAGGCAGTACTGCCAGTGAAAGGTGTCTCCTTGCTATGGGGAGAAAACTAAAAAAAAAGACCAACAGACACACAAACCCACAAAAACAAAGAACAACAACAAAAAAAGAGAGGAAAAAGAAAAAGAAAAAAAGGAAAAGGAAAAAGAAAAAGAAATGAAAAAAGAAAGTTTATGTCCATGTTCCCTTTGGTGTGTTGGTTGTAGTTACAGATATCCTGTACAATATAGCTAAAATCCTACTATAAGTGAATAGATGCCGTGTGCATCCTTCTGAGTCTGGGTTAGCTCACTCAGGATGAGCTTCTCTAGATCCATCCATTTGGTTGCAAATTGCATGATTTCATTGTTAAAAAAAAAAAAAAGAAAAATCTTAGGGCATAATTTTCTCTATTAATTTTTAGTCCACTTACTGTAATCCCATTTAGATTAAAGAACTTGCTGCATTCTTTATAGACTTCTACTCATGCCCAGTTTATTTAATGTTTTGCCATGATAGCTTCTTTGCCAAACATGACACTTTCTTGTGTGTCCTTCCATGTGTGATTTGCCTCTTCTCACCAGAAAGTCCAAGAGCATATTCATGGCACACAAATTTTAAACCTCCTTTGAGGAATCTGAGTCACTTGGCCTCCTGCTGTTCTGCACTTTTATGTAACTTTTACAGTACAGAGGGGCACTGAAGAGAGGAGGTTGTGAGAGAAACTCCTTTTTCCTCCTAACCTACTGGGTCCTCTTTGAACATTCCTGTGTGCCTGGTCTTTGATTACATTACAGTTAATTATTATCTGCTCAAATGGGTTTAACTTGTTTAAAGGGAATACTCACTGTTTTGTACACTTAGAACATGTGTATTGAGGAATCCCTACTGTAGAATTTTCTGTGTGTACTGCTTTTTGTTGCTTTAAAATATAGTAATATATACCATAATCCCTTGTAGATATGACTACCGTTGTCTGAACCATCCCAAATAAGCCCCTTTCCTATTCTGACTCCTGTTTGGCCCACCGCCAATGGTCAACTAGACAACTCATTCTCATAAACCACATCCCAGCTTAAAAGTTGTTCATGGTGAGGAATATTCCTTGACATTCCAAGTCAGAGAGCAATATCCTTAACACGTACTACATTGTCTTCATTGCTGACCTACTTATTTGCCTCCCCAGTGAGATTATAAGCCCTGTACTGACCATTATCAGGTGGATGCACAAATGCCTGGTAGAAAATCTGTACCTAATTTAAGAAATTTCTTCAAATCACTACTTATATTAAAAAAGCTCTTATTTCACTCTCCCAGCAACCTTGAAAAGCGTTTCTTTTATTTCACCTCCCCCCTTTCCTTATCTAAACAATTTTCTCTAGAAAAATACACCAAAAGGAAAGTTGTTCTGAGCTTAGCCTGTTTACAAGTTAATGTGCTGTACATCTGGCCACTATAGCCAAGGAAGGAAACCATTCTTACCCATTATTTATTAGCTACTTTTATTTCTCTGTAAAACCCCGAGTTAATGAGCATGGAACTTACCTTGCCACAATCCTCATATTAAGGAATACAAAACATTAAGCAGAATCTATATTTCAGTTTAAGAGAACTGAAATAATGCTGATAATACAATCACTGACATTTCCTATGTATAATGTAATAGCATTTTCCCCCCAAGATTTCACACAGGTTTATCAAAACGAATAAGGAAGTAGAAGCAAGGTTCCATGTGCAGAGGTGAAGATGCCATCCATAGCCTCTATTAAATTCTGAACTAAGAAACAAATAATAGATTCCTTTCCAACAGTGAGAAAGTGAACACCAAGGACTGCGTTAGTTCATGACACTTCTTTTTTTTTTTTATAAGTACTTTATTTTTTTTTCAAGTTACATCTCAGTCGCAAACCCTTCCCTATTCCCCCTTCCTGTCCCACCCTTCCACCCTCTTCCCCCCACCCCCAACAGCTTCTCTTTTCATTCCAACAAATGGTTCTTTCTCTTATAACAGTAAATTGTATACAAAACAGCAGAATTAAATATGCCACATTTATGAGAATTAAATGGCCCAGTATACCTTCCCAATGTCCAGTTCATACATATTTGGCCCCTGACTTTAACCTTCTCCCTTCTAGCCATCTCCATGAGTTTAAAGTTCTATAACTGACTTAGTTTTCATACTAACTTGCATCACTATTACAACCATCTTCTTAGATCTAGAACGCCCTCTTGATTCCTAAACAACTCAAAATTTAGCTATGAGACTCAAGCTGTCTATTCTTCAACCACCTCAGAGAGCTGATAAGGATAAATATATCTGATTATATAGGAAGTGCAGGGCCTGCAGCTTCCAATACTAAGAAATGACAAACCAGTGACTACCTGGACAGTTCCCATTTTCTCTCCATACATTCCAGCATCAGTCTTCAGCCTTTTGGTCCTGTTTCTCTGACAGACATTTATTGTAGAGCAGGGATTGTGAAGGACTAACCTACCCTGTCTTGGCAGAGCTAGGCTGTCGACTTCCCTGCTACCAACTTTTGTCCTTTTTGGACAGCAGTCTGTCAGCAGGAAGTAATTTTAGGAGAGCGACATCCCATACCCAGAGGGTGGGGAGGGTGTTTCTCCGCCCCCCCCCCTTTTTCGGTTATTTGAAGGACAACTGAAAACTCTGTTATTTAGGGGAAGAGATTACAAGTTGTTAAATGGTCCTGTTTAACGGGTTTTGGAGGTTAGACCCAGGGTATTCCTTCTTTCCATTTTCTGTATCCTTCTTTATCTCCTATGTAGGAATGCACAGACTTGAGAAAAATTGAGACATAGACAGCACAGGAAGGATCAAGAAGAAAGGTCACATTATTGAATATGTCCTTATACCCTTGTATATTGATACAAAATTAATAGTATATTTGGCTAAAGTGGTATTGACCATTGTTTATTGTGGAAAAATAAGATTGTATTGGTCTACATCGGTATTGATATTTGTATATTGATACAAAATTAAGATTATAGTTGGCCACAATGGTATTGACCCTTGTATATGGATGCAATATTAAGATTGTATTGGGCCGCATAGGCATTGATCTTTGTATATTGACACTTCTTTTTTTAAAAAAATAATTTATTTTTTCAAGTTACATCTTGATCAAAGTCCCCTCCCTCCTCCTCTCTAGGTCCCTCCCTCCCTCTTCCCTATCTCTGTCCTCTCCTTCTCAGATGAGAGGAGCCCCCAAATATCAATCCCCCCTCAGTTCAGCAGTCAGACACTTCTTTTCCCTGGAAACTTTGGTGTCCTTTGTTAATCATTTCTATATAGATGGTCTTGGGAATGATTATTTTAAAACTTTTGACTCTTTGACCCCTTAATGGGTAGGCAGGCTAAGAAACCTCTAGGAAGTGGTATTTTATTATTTTTTACCATCCCTTCTCATGTAGTTCTTTTATATTGGAGAGAAAAATAAGTCTCACAACTGATGGCAAACAATGAAAGAAAAGTGGCCTTAAATATACCGAATGGCAGTGCACTGACTCACCACATTTACACTTAGACTATAGTTGATATTAATATATATTCAAACTGCTAAAAATTACTCCCACCAGCAGCTGTGTAAAGTTATTTTTCTTCACACATTTCCTTGTAATATGTGAAGTCTTAGAGTAATGCCTTTAAATAGTTGTAAAAGAGAAAACTGAAGGCGAGGTGCCAATTTCTAAATTAGGAAGCATCACCTCCGTGAGTGTGTATTTGGTGATGAGCGCTCCCCGGAGCTGGCACTGCTGGCTGTGTAAGTGCCACTCCTAAGTTCTCAGGCTCCCACTGGGAGCTGGGGTGGTCTTCCCATAACGTGGGAATGGTGCCATGCTTTACCCTGGCTAGGAAGCAGGTTCTGGCTTCACATAGTTCCTGCAAAGATGTTATACCTTTTGCCTTTTAGCTGTGTTTAAAGACCGCTGGCTCATACTCAACCTCCCAGCCTTTATACAATGAATGTTGGGTGTCCTGTATTCTGCTTGCATTTGGTAGTTACTCAATATATGCTAGTCCCTCCCTCTCTTTCCATCTTGTCTTCTCTTGTGCCTTTTCACCTCAAGGAGCTGCACTTACAATGCTTAACCTGAGAATTTCTGAATGGCTCCAGCCCACACTGATTGGCAGCCCACTTTAAATGTTCTTTGTTTTAGTTGGGAATCATTACTTTATCATTGAAATTTTTCAGTTATATGTGTAAGCCTATACCAAATACTCAGAATAAATGTCTCTGGACTTATGATGCTCTATTTATTTATTTATTTGTATGTTTGTTTATTTATCTATTTATTCATTTATTTATTGGTTTTTTTTGTTTTGGTTTTTTTGAGACAGGGTTTCTCTGTTTAACAGAGTCCTGGCTGTCCTGGACATACTTTGTAGACCAGTCTGGCCTTGAACTCACAGAGATCTGCCTGCCTCTCCCTCCCAAGTGCAGGGATTACAGGTGTGTGCCACCATGTCCGGCTATGATGGTTTATTTTTATGTAGTTATCAAACTACATATTATTGTATATTGTAAATAGAGGCTCTAGTAACCATGAAATTGAATATTATATTCTAGGACCAATCTAGATTTATGTCTAAAAGGCCAGTCTCTAATAACGCAAACAGTGGCTTACCCACTTTGGCTTTTAAGCTTCTAGTTAATTAAACAGCCTTTCATTCTGTGAGCTGACCTACTTTATAAAATAAACTATCAGCTGGCTGATTTTTTTCCACATTTTTTTTTTTTGTAAAAATCAAAGCAAACTCTAAACTTCTCATCCTATTAATATGTTTGAATTTTAGTGACTATGGATAACTAAATACTTACGGTACAACCCAATTGAATCCTTAAGGATTTAGATAGTAGATTTAACTTTGGAAACATAAAGAGCAAGAATCAGAAAAGTTATAAAGGATAATTCCTATTAAATTTGTCAAATGAAACACACAGAGGGAAGAGCATTGTAGAGACATTTCATCTGAGAGCTTCTAGCCAGTACACATTTGAGAAAAGAGCTTCACACTTAAAGGCACTTAAGTCTTATTTATATGTGCATGAAAAAGTTCACAGAAAAAAACTAGTTGCAGAGTTTGAGGTGAACTGAAACACCCAGTGCTTATAAATAATTTATTTCTTTCAGTTATCCAGTATTTCTCTAAAGAAATCATTACCCATCATTAAACACACAAATCCCTCTTGCCTCCAATTCAGAGCATGGAAGCACCCTCTCAAAATACAACTAAAATGCAAAACAAGATTTCAAATTCAAGGCTCTCTCTAATCGTGTGATTTTTTAAAGCTAAAGTAGTTCAAGGATAGTATTGTTTTATATGTCTCATTTTGATCTAAGTATTAATTTCACCCATTTACACTATGAAAAGTATCTCAGTTTAGACAACATTTTAAAATAGTTTTTAGATTTCTAATTCAGCTCCTTTTATTTTCTGTGTTTATCATATCTTCTATCCCAGGATCTGTCTCTTCACTGGTATTTAACCTGTGGCAAAAAGTTAATTCTCAAGCTGTTGTTAACTGCTCCCTGTTGTCAGTTTAATGTGTTCCCCACAAACATATCCAGAATGTCTGCTGGATTTGACTGTGAAGCATCTTCCTTAGGTTCATGTGTTTGAACACTTGGTCCGCAGCTGATTATGCTATTTGAGAAAAAAGTGGAACTTTTAAGAAGACTTGGGGAAGGAAGTGAGTTACTGGAGGCAGGTTTTAGAGCTTTAATAGCCTGGCTCTACTTCCTGTCTGCCAAAGAAATGTGACCTGTCAAAGAGCCTCCTCCAACTATGGTAGGCTCTACCAAAACAAACTCTCTTCTCTTAAGCTGCTTCTTGCCAGGCATTTGCTCATAGCAACAAGGCAAGTAGTGAAGACAACATCCTGACCTGTGAATGTTATTTTATGTAGCGATGTGTGTGTCTGTGCACATGTAGTCAAGACAATGTCTGACTGGATTGAATTGGTGACTTGAGATGTTAAAGGAAAGAAAGACTTCAAGGTACACAAGAGGCTGTAACAGATTGAGATAGACATTAGGGTTAATGGAGACTGTGAAGGAAGCTAGAAGAGGCAATAAAGCACCATTTCTTCGAGGATTTAATGTGATCGTTGTCCTACTGGCCATGCTTTTATACTGTAATTTCCAACAGTCTACAATATACATTTCTGTTGTCTCGAACCACTCAGATTGTGGGCACTTGTTACAGCAATCCCAGAAAACTAATACAGTTCCTCAATTGTTTTAACCTATTTTGGGGGATAGTTAAGGAGTTCTTTTAAGCCCACAAAATGATTTTTTGTATGTTACATAATCAACACTTTAAGTTACTGTATAACAAAACTCCACCTCAGTTTTCACCTCCTGAAAAGTCTTACGGATTAGATTTTTCATTTGACTTAGTCTCTTTACATCATATGAGAATGTTCCGATTATACCTTTCAAATTTGCTGAAAATCTTTGCTTGTCATGTACAGTGTGGCAACCAAAGTAAAGTGACAAATTGTCAAATGCTTTTTTAAAACTTAAATGCTTTTACAGATGGATGGACATAGCTCATTCTTTAAGCAGGGTGTTTATATAGTTGTTAGTTTGAAGTTTTATGTCTCTGTCTCCCTAGATGTAGTTTTAGATATACAGTCTATTCTTTCCATGCACTTAAGTCTCTCTCTTATATTTGTATATATGAATGTATTATAGTTTTCAAAGTCTCTGTTTATCCACAGTTTGACTATCTATCTATCCATTCATCACCTGTCTATGATGTGTCTATCAATCTATCTATCAATCTATCTATCTATCTATCTATCTATCTAACTATCATCATCTATCTGTTAGTGGATTCATGTATCAGATACAGATAAGTTATATAAAGGTACACATATGTGGATATACATACATCCAGGAAGCTTTACAGGTAAATCAATTTTGGGAACATTCTGTAATTTTACTTTTTTTCTGAACGTTGTATTAAGGTAATCCATCTTTTCTAAAGCTGTCTTCATTTGCTGGCTGAATCTCTTTTAATGAGACTGAAATTTGCATGAGCTGTGTTTTGGAAGGGAGGACTTTCCAGGCTTGATTACACTAATGGTAGCATGATCAGGAAGGGGTGGATTTCTGTGTAAGCCTTGCTGGGAAATGAGGAATGAGCCACCTGGACCTCTAGCTGAGGCCTATTGGGTCCAGACAAGAGCAGCCAGCAGGAAACCTAAATCTGGATGAGATCCATCCCTGTCTGAGGACGTGGGATGGCCCTGGAACAGAAGAGATGGAGGGTCTTTGCTGGGGAAGGGCTTGGAAGACATGTTCTTTCAGAGGTCACAGTAGGGACAGACATGCTGTAATTATCACCATTGACTGAGAGCCAGAAATGATGAGTCCTGTGGAGAACACAACAACATTTTTGATTTCTATCCAGGGAATCATTTGTTCTGGTAAAGAGGTCAATGTTCTGGTGTTTTTGTCCCTATGTTTTTCTCTATAGAGATATCAATTATCTTGAGTCAAAGAAACCAAGCATGTGCTTTTATGTACTCTATTCCAGGCATCATCTTTAAACACAAAGGCTTTCATCCAGTGCTGCAGCTCCAGTGTCTTTACTCTAGAAGGAATGAAGCATGTCATGGATCATCACATTCCTTCTCATAGTAGCTACAAAGCTCTGTGACTTATTCAAATGGCAGTTTCATGTTTATGGAATACCTAAATCCCCAGTTTAGTAATCACCTTATAAGTTCTAGAACAATCAAGAAGAACACTGAAGCAATCTAATCTACTGTCATTCATTGATTGGGTTTAAAAGCAAGTTCCTAGCCTGGGAATATGGGTCAGTAGATAAAGCATATGCTGTGCAAGCTTGAGGACTTCAGTGTGAAAAGCCAGGCACAATAGCATATACCTGTACTTCCAATGTTCCTACTGTAAGATAGGAGACTGAGGCAGGAGGATATCCAGAGCCTCATGGGTAGCCTATCCTGACCTACACAGTGGCAAACAGCATAAAATAAACACAATCTTGAACAAAGTAGATGGTGAGGACTGGCACCCAAGGTTGTCCTTTGATCTCCACAGATGAGGCATGGCAGGTTCACATCCACACTCTCATAAATGAACATACATACACAAATTATTTCCTTTTGAAATTTTGTTCAAAACATGAGATTCTTTGAAACCCCAACTTAGTTATCAATTGTATTTATTAATAAGTGTAAACAATAAGATTAGGCCAGCAAGCAGCTAGCTGGCTGCCTTAACTGGTTGCCTGACTTGTCCTGGGAAAAAAGCCCTGGACCAAGGGTTTTTTTGCCTTCACCCCCTGCAACCTAAACTCTGCTTACTAATATCTTCATTAATAATGATAAGTTGTTATATTAGGCCAGTGGAGCAGCCGGGGGCCTAGAAAGAGATTGGCAGGCCTGACTTGCCTTAGAAGCCTATAGGCTTTGTGGGGTGGCTTGGCGGGGCATCTGATGGATATTTATTAATAACTGTTATATTAGACCAGCAGAACTGCTGGTGGCCTGGAGGGACAGCTGCCTGGGCTTAGCGGGAGAATGATGGCCCTGGATTGCTTTGAATGGTGGCCTATCGCTGCAGCTCTTTCCTCAATAATTAAATACAATAAGACCTTTTAATGTTTCAAAGCTTAGTCCTTAGCTGGGAAGACTCTCAACTAGCTAATCTAAATTAATCTGGACCACCTAACCCCAAACAGCCATGTGGCCTGCTGTACTTTGCAGAGTTCTCAGATATGTCTGTCAGCCTCTGTGTCTCCTTGCGGAAAGAGAGATTCCTCTGTGTAAAATATAGGGTTTCTGTTTCCATCTCAGGAGATCCCACCTTCCTATACTCTCTCTGCACAGTTAATTGGCCATCACTGACTTATTACCTAATCAGAGAATGCCTCAGAAGGGGTGGTAACCAGATCTCCGCGTTGAAATCACTCTTTCAGAGCCAGTGTATTAGATCTTCCTCCAATAATACTTTGTGACATAATTTTGTATTTCCATGTTCATTGAAGTATAATCCATAAAAATAAAATACAGTCATTCCTTGGTATCTATGGGGAGTTAGTTTTAGGATTCCCTGAAAATATGAAACTAGTTGAATACTCAGGTCCCTTATATTAAATGTGACAGTATTTGCCTGTAACCTGTACATCCCCCTATTTTAATAATCTCTCTATTATATATTGCAACCAAAGCAATGTGAATGGCAAGTAAATAGTTGTCACACTATATTGTTTAGGGAACTATGAAACACACAAAAATGTATGTTTGTTTAATGTGGGCTCACTATTCCCCTCAAATATTTTGAATAGTTGTTGACTTTCAGAGATGTGAAACACATGGGTGTTATAATGGGCTGGATATTCAAGGTTTATGACCTAATGATTCAATGTATGTATACACTGGGGGAAAAGATTTCCACAGTCAAATTAACACACACACTGCCACATTTAGTTGCTATCTGTTAATATGCAGAAGGGAGAGAATATTTTTATCTACTATTAGCCAGGTTCATGTAACTAACAAAGTTCTCAACTATAGACTCCAAGTTAAATACAGAACCCTGCAAGCTGTTCACCTTATAACTAAAAGTCTGTACTTCTTCTTAAAAACACAGTGCCTTGTTCTTCCAACCCCTTGGTCCTTGGTAATCATTATTTATTGCCTTCTTCTATGTAATCGACCCTTTAGAGTGTACATATCAAGGATATCATGCAATATTTACCTTTCCAACTGACTTATTTCACTTAGCCTAAATTCTCTTTAGATTTATCCATGTTGTCTCACGTAGCAGGATTTCCTCAGCTTCTGCTTAATGTGTATATGTAAAAAAACAAAAACAAAAACAAAAAACAAAACAAAAACCCAAAACCATTTATCCATGCACACTTCATATATTGGAATGATGCTGCCAAAGACAAATAGCTCTCTGAGATAGTTATTTCATTGCCTGAGAAATGGACTCAGAACTAGAGTTGTGTAGCAGTTTCATTTTTGTGGGTGGAGTCACTTCTGTGATGTTTGGTCAGTTGACATTCCCACCAATAGTGGATGTGGGTTTCTGCCTCTTCATCTGCCCTACCACCAGCCACTTGGTGTGATATCTGTCATTCTAACCAGTTATTGATGATAGCTCAAAAGTTCAGTCTGTGGTGGGATGGGGGAGAAGATGGGCTGCATTTCTCTAAGGTTTTCTGCTGTGCACAGGACCATGATAGGTACAAAGCACACATGCGCTGAAGGTTTTGACTTTTCTCTGGCCAGGGACCTTAAGAGAAAAGCATGCTTACAGCTGTGGATTGGCCCATTCTTGCCCCAGCAGTGTCTACTGGTCACCACCCGGATGCACAGGGACTGGGAAAGGCTAGTCTCAGCAGCTGCCACGGGGTGGGCATTGTCACCGAGAAGGCCATTCTTCAGATCATCTGGGACAAGAGAGTGCTGCGGGGTTGGAGAGAGCTTCCTCCAAAGGGGAAAGTTCCTTTAGGCGAAATCACTACAACTCTGAGGGAGACTATTTTGTGAATCAGCAACTACTCTTTATTGCATTTTATATATCATGGTGGTCTTAGCTCTTCAAAATCTCCTCAGCTCTGAGATGGATAAGGGTTTTTGAACCATGGGAAGTGGGGAGGGATTTTTTTTTGGGGGGGTGAATGCATTCTTTCAGCTGAAATTGAGATGCTGGTAATGCCATGTTTACAAGGGGAAGGGTCTTAGAGACTGGTTACATGACCAAACTTGCCTGTGACTCCTGGGTGGTCATTTGGATTATGTGCTGCAAGGAAGGTAGCTGCTTTGGGGGCTGTGTCCATGTGCTCCTGAGGTGGCTGGAAGCAGGGAGAGAGGTTTGTGCCATGCCTTGTGTTGTCAGGATGGATCATAGACCCCAATTTTGAGATTTCTGGGGTTTGAACATGCTTTTATCTCACTAGCTCCATGATGTATCCTCTGGAGGCACATCCCAAAAAGCTCTATGGGTTTTTTTCAGTCTAGGTGGTGCAATGATTAGATGCCTTTTCTCTTGAAAAATGAGTGTAAGGGTTTCTGCTCTCTGTGTACCAGTGCCATGGAAACTACACACCATTGAAGCTGGGACGATTGCAAAGAGGAATAAAAGCAATGGCCTGCCAATGAATTGTTAACTATGCTAAACTTTTTTTTCTTTGATTTAACTTGGCTTTGACACAATCCAGATGATTATTGAATGATGGTTTACTATAAAAATGTGCACCAGACCCACTTGGAGAGTTAATTACTTTTTAAAAAATGGTTGTTTGAGTCATTTTGGGATTTTTTTGATTCCTGTTTTTGATAAATGCTAGTTATGAGTGGTTTTGAAAAAATTAAAGCAAGTGAAAATGACCCTGGTATGAATCCAGGCTTGCAATCTCAGCATTAGAGAGGCTTCAGGAGGAGACTCAAGTGGTTGAGGCCAGTGGGGGTTGAGCATTGAGACCCTGTCTGCAAAGCAAGAAAGCAAACCATCCCTTTAGACTTATGTGAGCCTTGCTTGAGAAGCATTTTCAGGAATGTTCTCTAGATCACCCTGCAGCAGCACAGTGCTCCAGTGTGACTCACTTCTTCTTCTCCCAGAATGCTAACTGTACTCTGTGTGGTGCAAAGTTGGTTAGTTGTCTTTGTTCGTGTGGATCTTTAGGCACTAACCCAGTAATCATCTATTCTAAGTAGTCTGACTTTTCCACAGTTATAGGCAGCAAGAATTTAATTTGTGGATGTTAACATTTGCCCCAGTTTCACCTATGAAAATAAGGAGGAAAAGCAAATCTGGAGTGTATCATTTTGTCTCTTCTTCTAGTCCTTGCTGGTGGGGATAGTTCAATAACGAGTGAGTGAGGGTTGGGTGTGATGGAAGAAGCAGCATCCCTAAGGCAGTTGCTGGACAATTTCCTCCTGTGTACTGGTGACTAGACTGAGAGAGCCTAAGCCAGAATCAGCAGAGAATAATGAAAGTGCCTCAAACAGTCTGCCACAACTAGGCACAAAAACCCAAACAAACAGCATCAAATGATTAACAGAATAATAGAGGGTTAAATAGTATTGTGATAGACTATATTTCATTTGAGACGACTTCTACTGGAACATATCACAAACTAAATTGGAAATAAAGGCTATTAAGTTTCAGTCAACCCATGAAATTATGACTGCAAACATTCATTACTTCTGGAAGCTGCCTATTGACAGCCCCTTGCCTGAAGAAAGAATTATACACCCCAGTCACAGTGGAACACAATCACTGACTTTCAGATTATAAACTCATTGTCATGTTCATAAGCCTTTGACATTGGTTTTGAGTAACATATACATACTATACATACATACTATATATATATATGTATATGATATGCATTTATGAGATACCTTTTGGCAAGGTAGAACTCATAATGCTTAAAATGAAAATCTATGTAGCAGATTTTTCAAAGAGGCCAAAATTAGATTATCTTTGTACATTAAAATATAAGGCAGGGAGTGAATAGAATAGGTTTAAAGTTGCAATTGTACAAATGTACACAGAATTAATTTATTATTTTTTGAGTAGATATTGTTTGCTTCTTTCAAACTCATTCAAACAAACATTTGTTGGGCAGGTTCTTTGTCCCAAATACCCACATAAGGAGCACAAAGTTGAAAAATCCATGCACCTTGTTCTGGAGGACAAGTAATAACTCAAAGACAGTGGGACTGGGAGGGGAGGAGGGAAGAAACTATGTTCAAGAGGTAACTTGAAAAAACAAATTAACTTTAAAAAGGGAGGTAACTAAACATAAAAATATGTAATAAAAATAAAGTGTACATTTTTCAAATGATAATTTACAAAAGGCATACTGCCTTACTGGCATGAAAGGAAAAATGGTCTTAATTTCAGGTTAGAGTGTTAGACTGAAGGTTGCCACATAGCTCACATACTCGTGGATATCAGCTTATATGGTTTTTTTTTCCTACATATAAAAGAAAAATTCGTTGTTAGGTATTAAAAGTGTAGTTAAGAGATTTAAAATGTTGTAAGTAAATTAAGGATTAATACAGTTCAAACTAGTTTTCTAAATCTCTAAGAGTTGAAGTAATTTGGAGCTAAGATAAAATATTTGAGAAGGGTGGTGTTAGCCCATGCATTTAATTCCAGCAGAGATAGGAGGATCACTATAGAGTTAGTTATCTTTTAAATTCAAGAGTTACAATGAACAGGGTGGTGATGGTTCAAACATTTAATTCCAACATTTGAGAGGCATACACCTTTAATCCTAACACACTGGAGACAGAAAGATGCAAATCTCTAAGTTCAAAGCCAGCCTGACACAGAGTAAGCTCCAAATAGAGAAAAACTTAGACTCAGGGGTGGTGGTGAATACTTTTAATCCCAACAATTGGGAGGCATATGTCTTTGATCTCAACACTTGGGAGACAGAGCACATAGGATTTACAGTGATTTAAATTTAAAAGATTAAGTTCAAAAGGTATGCTGAAATTCAAAATGAATTGTCCTTTGTGATCTCAAAATATAGACATTTAAAGGTATGTTTAGTTCCAAAATAACAAAAGAATTTGTTTTTAATCCCAATAGAAAGATAATACTTTTTCTCTTGTCAAAAAATCCAATTTGTTCTAGGAAAGCTATTACCTGCCAAAAAAGTAGCACCCCAGAGTTAGGATTAGGGCAGGGATCTGTTCTTATCTTTCCAGGAGAATAAAAGCATCCTTAGATAGATATCTAAGGAGTCCAGGGACAGCTGGACAACTGAAACTTCTGAAGAAAAGGGACCAGACAACAAAGAAGACAAGTTGCCCATATGATCCATACTTGCAGACTGTCTCAATAGCTGTTTCTTCAAAAATCCACAACCACAACAACTCAAAACGGCTATGAGATGGTTCAACCCCAAAGACTATTCCAGCCAGGACTTCAGTAAAGCCCTGAACTTTTGCACCTAAAGTTCAGCTTCTGACTACAAACTTCTTAGGACATTTAAATAGTAGTGTACAAAACGACTGAATATCAAATGTTATTATTAACTTGCTTAACCATTTTTCCATCCTCATTTGGGCCTCTAAACAGGTTTCCTGAATCCCAAATCAGCAGGAAGCCATTTTAAGAGAGTGATGTCCCATTCCAAGAAGGGGGATGGGTGATTCCCCCCCCTCCTTTGGTCATTTGATGGGTTATAGATGTTTGTTGTTATTTGGGGGGATTGGTTACAAGTTGTTAAATGGTCTTGTTAAATAAGGTTTTGCAGGTTAGACCCAGGGATTTCTCTCCTTTTCTTTCCTTTATCCTTTTTTATCTCCTATGGAGGAGGAAAAAGACTTGGAAAAAATGGGGTATAGACATAATATAGGAATGATAAAGAAACAGGGATAGGCTATTGAACATTCAGACTTTTTTTTTTTAAATACTTTATTTTTTTTCTTCAAAATACATCTCAGTAACAAACCCCTCCCTATTCCCCCTTCCTATCCCGCCCTTCCACCCTCTTCCCCCCAGAAGTTTCCCCTTTCAGTCCAGCAGATGGTTCCTTCTCTTATAACAGTAAGTATTATACAAAACAATAGATATAAATATGCCACATTTATGAGAGTTAAATGGCCCAGTATACCTTCCCAATGTCCAGTTTATACATATTTGGCCCCTGACTTTAACATTCTACTATCTAACCAACTCCATGAGTTTAAAGGTCTATATGTGACTCAACATTCATACTAACTTGCAACACAATTTTAAGAGTATCTTCTTAGATCTATAACACCCTCTTGATTCCTAAACAATTCAAAATTTAACTATGAGACTCTAGCTGTCTATATTCAACCACCTCAGAGACCTGAGAGGGATAAATATATTTGCTTATATAGGAAGTGCAGGGCCTGGAGCTTCCAAAACTAAGAAATGACATACCAATGACTGCCTGGACAGTTCCCTTTTTCTCTCCATACATTCCAGCATCAGTCTTCAGCCTTTAAGTCCTGTTTCTCTGACAGACATTTGTTGTATAGAGCAGGGATTATGAAGGACTTAACTACCCTGTCTTGGCAGAGCTAGGCTGTCGACTTCCCTGCTACCAAGTTTTGTCCTTTTTGGACAGCAGTCTGTCTGCAGTTGGTGCAAGGGGTTTTTTCATGCCAAGAGAAAGGCTTGCCACTAATTCAACCATCTTACAGTGGAGGTTCTTCGATGCTTATCTTCTACTTGGAGTAGAATAGGGGGTGCTGTCAGGCGCTGATATGTCTCGATATCAAAAAAAGAAATCTTGATTTAAGATACATCTTTGAATGCCATATTCTGCAGATCTCTTGGGGTTTTTGAAGATGCCCTATCCATCTCTTGTATTTAGACAAGCAAATGTTGCTTGTCTCTTAGCAACTTGGTTACTGGGTAGTTTAGAGAATATCTGTGATAGACTGTCATAGTAGCTAACAAAGTGACATGTTTGCATTACTAAGAGTTTGTTTTAACTATCCTAGACCATTTTAGACGGTTGGTATCAAGAGGTCAGAGCTTCACATTTTATTTTTAAGTATGTCTAGGTATGATACCATTAGGAAGCGTTACCTTTAAATTTGTATCAATATACAAAGATCTATTCAATTGTGGTTAAATATACTCTTAATTATGTATCAATATACCAAGATCAATGCCTATGTAGCCCAATATAATCTTAATATTACGTCCATATGCAAGGGTCAATACCATTGTGGCCAACTATAATCTTAATTTTGTATCAATATACAAAGATCAATACCGATGTAATCCAATACAATCTTATTTTTGCACAATAAACAATGGTCAATACCACTTTAGCCAAATAAACTACTAATTTTGTATCAATATACAAAGGTATAGGGCATATTCAATAATCTGCCCCTTCTTCTTGGACCTTCCTGTGCTATGTCTATATCTCATTTTTCTCAAGCCCATGCACTCCTACATAAGAGAGGAACAAGGATACAGAAAAGGAAAATTAGGAATTCCCTGGGGCTAATCTCCAAACCCATTAATACAGGACCATTTATCAGCTTATAGTCTCTTCCCCTACATACCAGAGTTTTCAGTTATCCTTCAAATAACCAAAAAGAAGGGCGGAGAAACACCTTCCAAATCCACTGGGCATGGGATGTCGCTCTCTTAAAGTGACTTCCTGCTGATTTGGGTCATAGTAGACCTGTTTGGGGCCCGAACCCAAATGGGAAAAATGATTAAAAATGTTAGTTCACTCTTTTTATGTTCAGTCCTTCTGTCCTCAGCTGTTTAGATGACCTAAGGGGTTTGTAGGCAGAAGCTGATCTTGCAGGCTTCACTGAGGTTCCTCCTGGGGCATTGTGTTGAGCTGAGCGGTCCCAGTGACATTGGATTGCTGTGGTGGTTGCAGGACCCCGATGGAGACAGCTATTGAGGAAGTCTGCCAGGCAGAATCAACTGGGTCACTCGTCCTCCTTGGTGCCTGATTCTGCTCTCTGCTGTGGATTCCGCTGTCCAGCCATCCCCGGGCTCCCCTAATGGACGCTTCGATTCTCGTGGAATGATAAGAACAGAGCCCTGCCCCAATCCCAACCCTAGGACAATTGCCCTCTTTTTTGGGGGTGTGTGTGTGTGGGGGGCTAGGTAGTACTTCTCCTGAAGCAAATTTGGCCTTCTGACAACATACAAAGCGTTATCTTTCAATCCGGGTTAAAGAAGAAATCATTCTGTCACCTTGGAGCTAAACCAGCTCTAGTGTATATATTTTGAGATCCCAAAGGACAATCTGCCTGCATCGAGAAGGCCTTTTGTAAGTAGCCTCCAAACCTAGATCCCTCCAAATCCCATGTGTGTGTCTCTGAACTCTAATTATTGGGATCAGGGACATGTGTTTCCCATCTGAAGGGATCAAAGATGTGTTCCACCACTCCTGGATCGAAGTCTTTCTCTATTTAGAGTTTGCCCTGCATCAGGCTGATCCTGAGATCCAGGATCTGCCCGTTTCTGTCTCCAGTGTGCTGGGAGCTGGGACCAAGGGTGTACTCTTCTTGAATGGTGGGACCAAGAGTATGCACCCTCACCATGCCGCTCCGTATGACTCCAGAATACATAAGACCACCAACTCTACGGTGCTTCCCCCCCCCCCCCCCCCACCCCCCCCACCCCCGGCTCCGCTGAAGTCAAAGGCATGGGCCAATACAACAATTCTCTTGTATTTTACCATAGCTCCATGACTTCTCGACACCTGGAGGTCTGCAAAACCAGGACGAATGGCTGTATCCTCTATTCCATTCACAGTGTTTCAGCCCTGCCCCCTGCCTTTTTTTTTTTAGTTAATAAATTTATTTGTTTGTTGCTTCAGGTTACATCCTTATCATATTGTCCTCTTTTCCCGCTTCCCAGCCGCACCCTCCCATGCTCTACCCCCTGAGCCTTCCGTCTTGTTCCTCTGGGATGGAGTGTCCCTGCCTAACATTCTCTCACCACAGATCAGGAGTCATAAGAGGGCCAAGAGCCTCTTCATTCTCCGGGGGCCTACGAGGCAGTACTTCCAGTGAAAGGTGTCTCCTTGCTACTGGGGGAATACTAAAAAAAAGACCAACAAACACACAAACCCACAAAAACAAAGAATATCCACAAAAAAGAGAGGAAAAAGAGAAGGG
This sequence comes from Lophiomys imhausi, assembly GCA_907164525.1. Lineage (NCBI taxonomy): Eukaryota > Metazoa > Chordata > Mammalia > Rodentia > Muridae > Lophiomys > Lophiomys imhausi. The sequence continues at coordinate 181,813 of CAJQZJ010034040.1, forward strand.
AAAAGGATAAAGAAAAAAGAAGGAAAAAGAAAATGACAAAAAAAAATTAAGTCCGTGTTCCTTTTGGTGTGTTGGTTGTAGTACAGATATCCTCTATGATATAGTTAAAATCCTAGTATAAGAGAATAGATGCCATGTGCATCCTTCTGAGACTGGGTTAGCTCACTCAGGATGAGCTCCTCTAGATCCATCTATTTGGTTGCAAATTGCATGATTTCATTGTTTCTTATAGCTGAGTAATATTCCATTGTATAGATGTACCACAATTTTTTAATCCATTCTTCAGTTGAGGGACATCTGGGTTGTTTCCAATTTCTAGCTATTACAAATAAGGCTGCTATGAACATAGATGAGGAGACTTCCCTATGTCTACGTGAGAGGTCCTTTGGGTGTATACCCAGAAGTGGTATGGCTGGGTCCTGAGGCAAGGTTATTCCTAGATTTCTAAGATTTCGCCAGACAGACCTCCATAGTGGTTGCACAAGCCTGCACTCCCACCAGCAATGGAGTAGGGTTCCCCTTTCTCCACACCCTCGCCAGTATGCGCTATCATTTGAGCTCTTTATTTTAGCCATTCTAACAGGTGTTAGGTGGAATCTCAGGGTCGTCTTGAGTTGCATTTCTCTGATGATTAAGGATGTTGAACATTTCTTCAGGTGTCTCTCAGCCCTTAGGGATTCCTCCTTTGTGAATTCTCTATTTAGCTCCATCTCCCATTTTTTGATTGGATTATTTGGTTTCTTGGCATTTAGTTTCTTGAGTTCTTTGTAGATTTTAGATAATAGCCCTCTATCAGATGTGGGGTTGGTGAAGATTTTCTCCCAGTCTGTTGGTTGCCGTTTTGTTCGAATGACAGTACCCTTTGCTTTACAGAAACTTTTCAGTTTCATGAGGTCCCATTTATTGATTGTTGATCTCAGGTCCTGAGCTGTTGTTGTTCTGTTCAGGAAGTTGTCACCTGTGCCAATGAGTTCAAGGGTTTCTCATACTTTTATTTCTAGTATCTTTAGTGTGGCTGGCCGTATGTTAAGGTCTTTGATCCACTTGGAATTAAGTTTTGTACAAGGTG
>CAJQZJ010034040.1:196337-208038 GCA_907164525.1 Lophiomys imhausi
CCCCCTCAGCCCCACCATCCTCTTCCCCTCCTTTTTTTTTTTTTTAGTTTAAGGTATTTCTTTTTTCCCCCCAACAGCTCTCCCTTTCAGTCCAACAAATGGTTCTTTCTCTTATAAGTATAAATACAATACAAAATAACCAAAATAAATAGGCCACAATTATGAGAGTTATATGGCTTAGCATACATTCCCAATGTCCAGTCCATATGTATTTGGCACCTGATTTTAACATTCTACTATCTAACCATCTCCATGAGTTTAAAGTTCTACATCTAACTCAGCTTTCATACTAACTTGCCTCACAATTTTAAAAATATCTTCTTAGTTCCAGAACACCCTCTTGATTCCTAAATAAACTGCTATGTTAGATAGTTGAAATATATCCGATGTTTTCCTTTGTGTTGGTAGGTTTATGGCAGCCTCAGCCCATTATAAATTAAGCATTTGTATTTTTTTAAATAACCAAAGAACATTATTAAAAATGTCATATACAAGGTGATATTTAGAGGACTTATTTTTATGATTGTATGGGAAGGCTCCCAGAGGGAAACAGATAAGAAGGCTGAATTATAGGTTTGGAATATTGTATAGAGTTGACTATTGGCAAAATTTATGTTGGTAGGTAGTCTAGAGGAAAAATCTCCTTTTGGATATGGATAATTAAATAAGTAGTGAAGAATGATAGGCCTTAGTGATTCACTTACTGAAAGACGAAAGAGGAAGGAAGAAGAGAAATAGCCTCAGGGTTTTAATTGGTTTAAGGGGAGCACATGGGACCAATAACAGAAGTGGGAAATAAGGAGAAATACATTTTCTAAACTTGTATTATTGTTAGTGTTTCAATAATGTTCACTTTATTTTTCAGAAATAGACCTTTTCAAATTGGCAAGGTAAACTTCAATTCTATTACATCTCAAGGGCAGTAAGGCCAGTTATTGAGAGCAATTAAGGTATGGCACACAGTATGAAATGTGTAGAGAAGTAAAATATTAAATGTATTGACAATATCATTGATTACCATCAGAATTTCCTAGAAACAATTCTCTGAAAATGTAATTTTTATATGTTACTCCATGTGTCTCCCTCTAAAAAAATCAATGCTATTCCTTTGTAATTTTGCAAAATACATAGGATTTTAACATAGTATTTAGCTTACCTCTTAAGTGAACTGGGCCTCAGCTAATTATTATTTCCTATTCTAAGAGACTTTCATAATAGCATTTGGAATTTGACATTGTTAATACTAACTTTCTTGAAAATTGTTGTTACACTTGCCGTAGTTTGAATCTTTGCTCTTTACTTAATATCCCTGTGATCTTTTGTTGAAATCATTTTTCTTGTACAATAAGATGTAGTAAAGATTAGGTGATATAATATGTAAATTGCTTGTCACACAGCTTATTTGACCTGTGGAAAAGCTACAGTGGCAAGGTGACTCATTTAGGTCAATTTTCTTCATAAATAACTATTGTGGAAGGTAATCCATGTCTAGTCAGGGATTCCATCTGTGTCGTAGAATTTGGTCTGTGGTAACTTTTCTGTCTGAGTAATTCATGGGTTCTTAAAGCTCCAGTCAACCTCAGCCACATCAGCCTTAGTCCTCTGGAGGTGTTTGAGTAATGTGCGATTTCAGAGGGAAGCAAAGGTTAATACTTCCTGCAAGTGTAGGACTTCTTCTTCTTCTTCTTCTTCTTCTTCTTCTTCTTCTTCTTCTTCTTCTTCTTCTTCTTCTTCTTCTTCTCCTTCTCCTCCTCCTCCTCCTCCTCCTCCTCCTCCTTCTTCTTCTTCTTCTCCTTCTTTCTTCCTCATCACCTGAGACACTTACTCAATACCCATCATCTCATCTTGGAGCTCTGCCTCCCATGGCAAGCAAAACGGATCAGCTTCTCCTTGGGGGTGGGGCTGAGAATAGAAAGGAAGTCCACTGTACTTCTTTTTTAATCAGAATAATAGATGCCTATTTATCTCATGCTTATCTAATTAAAAATTGTTTTTCCCACAGCCAATTAATGTTCCCACCAGAAAAAGAGGAGGGATTGATTGGCATGTTTTAACAATACATTGCCTCTCTTCAGAAAATTTCAGGTTCTGCCTCAGCAGCCATCTCCGTGAATTGTTATTTTTATTCTTATTATTGTCCTCATTTCAGAATTGAGGAGCTAAGAATGCCCCTTGAGAAGAAAGTCTGAGATAAGGAGGCAGATAGGATTCCTTTACAATCCTGTCAATTTCTATTCTGGCTTTGGCTTGTCATATGAAGAAAAGATACCTTACTTCACTTTCTTGTATGTCTTTTTGCATATTATGCATATGATTTTAATCTATTTCACATTTCTCTTCTATGTCCACTATTACTCTTTTCCAATTAAAAATTTTCAGGGAATTATTTCATTAAAAAGAAAATCTTGGCGATTCTCATTTCCCATGATCACGTGAAAACCAGATAACTTTCTTCCATGGGTACCCTTCATAATGGGAGGAAAATGTACTAGTTTAGTTACAGTGACGGCTGTGTTATCCCAACATCCACATCAAAGGAAACAACTTTCTAAGCAAGACTCTCCTTAAAGACAGAGAGAGATGTGTCAGTAGTTCAGAGCCAGAAAAACCTGATTTCCAAAACTAGTATCAAACTGTCGACAATGCTGCCTCCATGGGAATCAAGACAAACCCACCTGTCTGACTCCCCACCTCTCACCCCAGACATAACTAAACTACAAAGGTGAGGCAACCACCTAAATGAAAGGCATCAAACAATTGCATCAGGATTTCCCTTGGGGGATTTGGTCCAGGAGACTAAGATAATTCTTTCAAATGAGCTCTAATTAAATACTCTGAGTCTCCTCTTCCATCATTCAGAAAACAGATTGCCTCATATAAATTCTTCCTTTATGTGACAGAGAAAGTGACGGACTTGAGAGTCTTTTAAGAAAAAGTTAGAACATGAGAAGAACAGATGGAAGCAGGGAGAAAGGAGAGAGAGGCAAAGGTAAGGACAAGGCTCCTCTCAGTGTGTTGTGGATGTGGTACCTGTAGCCTGTGGTCATTTAGTATGCGTAGATGGAACTGGTTTATGTTAATTCTCATGGTGGCACAGTGGCCATATTGATTATGAAGTGATGAACCCAGGTTAAAATGGCTGCCCTTTACAGTCCACTGGCTGATACATGCACAGACAATATCAAATCATTTTATGTAGACTATTCCTTGGGCAGTATGTGAGAGAGGGTAGCAAAGAGGAGGGTCTCTCACACACTATGAGTTTTGACAAATGGAGAGTTATTTTAAGATTTTTCTGTAATGTATTACTGCAAAAAGGAAATGTTTTGTGGATGGAACTCACAAATTAAGTGTGTTTCTCTAATCGGAAACCAGAGAGACACTATTAAAACATTTTATTGAAATATTTATTTCACACCTTAGGCAGGATTCCAAAAGAGATGAGTAAGTACCTCACTGTGATTGTCCATATATGAAAAATAAATGAGCATGGGTACAAAAGTAAATATGCAATCAATAGGGCAGGCCTCCAACCCTGCTTCCTTGTTCGAGCAGGTCCGTTAGGACCTTTCCCAGAGATGGTCACACTAGGCAGAGAATCTTGCACCAAATGCAGTCTGGTGTCATGCTGTACCCCTCTTCTCTTATTGAGTCTTTAGTGCAAGCTCTTTCTCCTCTTCTGTTTTGTTCTTAGACAATACCCTTGATGTGCTTGCGGAACAATAAATCTTCACCTCTGTTCTTTAAAAGGGGAGATCCTGCAAGGTTTAAACTTTCCCACTTTTGACCCTGAATGTTTAGTATCAGCACTCCCTGGAAACTTGCTACATACCCAAATGTTTGGTTGTCCTCTTGAATCAGAAACTGAAGTATGACCCTTGCAATCTCTGCCTAGAAAGGACATCTGGGGATTATAAAACTCTTTCTTGGGTAGGGAGCACTGTGTTACACTGTCCAGTTCCCTCCTACACTGTGCACCTGAAGTACACCACTCCCCAGAGTGGCCCCATGATTTAATATAATTTTATGTGAATGTACCATGGATACAACCTCTGTCTAGACTATTAAAAAATGAAATCTGTTAAGAGAACTGTTTTCACCAAATACAGCCCCAAACTATCTATTGACTAATGAGATCATTTAAATAGGAGAACAATATTCCTGAAATGTAGCTCACTATATTTAACTAAGTTTGCTGGCTTTGCAGTTTCAATATTAGCAAAGCACTTGAAACACATCAATAATGTAAATCTGTGAGTGTTCTTCCATTTTCCCTTTCTGTTTTGAGGAAATAGAGGCAGACAAGACTAATTTTTATGTTCTGATGAGTCTTAGGAGTTGTGTTTTGTGTGAATAAGATGTTCTTGCAGGTATCTAGCTAGGGGAAAGTTATGGTGTTGCATTTGTTTCTTCTCAAGATGGCAAAGAGGATCTGAGATGAACTGAAATGATGGTGTCTGCTTGCACATTTGGATATATTTGTTCAGGCAGAAATATAAGTAGATAATGTATGGTGAGTTTATGGGGTATTGCACATGTAAAGTGTTTTATACAAATGTGCTTTTCTTAGATGCGTCTATGTCAGTCCATGGAGAGAAACATGGTAATCATTGGGATATCAGTAGATGGCTGAAACTACCTAGTAGAGATTAGAAAGAAACATCTCACTTTTCAATGCTTTCATGAATCAAGTTAATAGATTAATTGAAGGCATTGGGTTTATATTAACCTTAATATACCATAGAGACAGCTTATATCTGCACCATTAAAAGTAAGGAGACCTGGGAATAAAATTATTCACACATTTGTTCAAGTATAGGCCCTGACTCTTTACCGATTGCTTAAATAATTTGAATAGAGGACATATTCCAAGATAACAAAGAGGACTAGATACATATGCAATAAAGAGAGTATGTTTTCTCACACAACATTTTTTTTTCTGGGTGCAAAAGGATAGTTGCAAATCCATTCTCAGGGACAGGGCTCAAGGTAGGCAGGGTTTCTGCAGGAGGAAAAGGGTGACCCAAGGTAAGAAAGAGTAAATAAAGCCTTCCACTTCCTCACAGGGTCACCTAAAGTTAACCCTTCCTGGGGTTTGGTACTTGAGAAACTGAGTGTTCTTGTCCTCTAAAAGGCAAAAAGGCAGACAGGACACTGTAATGTTGAGTTGTCCTCGAGCTTGTATTCATTTTCAGCATGGCTCATTTTTAGCTATTATCACTCTCCAAGTGTAATGAACTGGGGTCTACCTAACGTTCCTCATTACATATTAAATCCGCATAATGAGAATGGTGCACCAAAGCACAGGCTTGAAAAGCAACAGATTCAAGGTTATGAGAAACCCTTGTTTACGTATACTGTCCTAGCTCACACCACGCTGTCATAATAATGAGCTGTAGGAAGAAAGGTAAGACATCGTAGACAAATTCTCGCTGAAATGGTGTAATTAAAACATAATACAGCCTTTGGGTCCTGTTTCTCTGACAGACATTTGTTGTAGAGCAGGAATTATGAAGGACTTACCTACCCTGTCTTGGCAGAGCTAGGCTGTCGACTTCCCTGCTACCAAGTTTTGTCCTTTTTGGACAGAAGTCTGTCTGCAGTTGGAGCAAGGGGTTTTTTCATGCCAAGAGATAGACTGATGCAGGAATGTATGGAGAGAAAATGGGAACTGTCCAGGCAGTCACTGGTATGTCATTTCTTAGTTTTGGAAGCTGCAGGCCCTGCACTTCCTATATAAGCAGATATATTTATCCCTCTCAGGTCTCTGAGGTGGTTGAAGAATAGACAGCTAGAGTCTCCTAGTTAAATTTTGAGTTGTTTAGGAATCAAGAGGGTGTTATAGATCTAAGAAGACACTCTTAAAAGTGTGTTGCAAGTTAGTATGAATGTTGAGTCAGATATAGACCTTTAAACTCATGGAGATGGTTAGATAGTAGAATGTTAAAGTCAGGGGCCAAATATGTATAAACTGGACATTGGGAAGGTATACTGGGCCATTTAATTCTCATAAATGTGGCATATTTATATCTGTTGTTTTGTATAGTATTTACTGTTATAAGAGAAGGAACCATCTGTTGGACTGAAAGGGGAAACTTCTGGGGGGAAGAGGGTGGAAGGGCGGGATAGGAAGGGGGAATAGGGAGGGGTTTGTGACTGAGATGTAACTTGAAGAAAAAAAAATAAAGTATTTAAAAAAAAACATAATACAGAAAACAAAAATTGGAAACCAGCTTTAGAACTCTGCTCATGTTACAAGATATGGGAATCATGCATAATGCAGGAAAGGAGCTGCTTGCAGAGACTGTGCACAAGAAGATTTAAACCTGATTCTGGGACGTGAGATGCTGATCTCTGAGGCATGAGGTCTGATGAGATTCTGCCTGGTTGCAGTGACATTCCAAAGAAGCGTTCTCCCTCCATCTGATGTATATTTATTGATAGGGTGCTGAATGAAGGAGTATTCGTACAACATGGCCAATCGCACCTCCACCCTAGTTTTCATTAATCACCTTTTCTTTGGCATCTTCACCACTGCTTCATTATTGATCTGTTTTTTTTTTAACCCTCCATGTGTATAAACGTACAGTCACAAAATTGCCCATTGATCAACGTCAGCAAACACATTCCTGGAAACACAATCTTTAACTCCTTTTCTGCCAGAACCTTTGTTCCATTTTATTTCTCAGGCAAAGGCCTGAAAAAACACCCGGATGGTACTTGTAGGTAACAAATCCAGACTTCATCACAATTACAAGACTGGCTATAAAACATCACAGTGAGAATCCTTTCTACTAGCTCTCAGCCTTCAATGCAATGCTTTCTCTAATGGCCCCCTTCCACTTTGAGTTAAGGCCCTTATTGATCGTTGTTTCCACATACAGAGAAACCACCATCTTTGAATACAAGTACCAAGTACGAACATATTTGTCCACGCACTAACCTCTCTAATTTGGACATAATTAGAGAAAGGGCTATTTAATTACTGAAAAGTCTTAAATTATAGATGGCTGATTACTTTTGAGTACATAAAGTAATAGCAGGAAATGACTAACAGAGTGTTGCCAAGTACAGGACCTGCCAGGCCTGTTTTAATGAATAGCTAAAGATCACTGAAATTAGCACATTAATTGTATGCATGTAAATTGCTTCTGCTAAGTGCATTAAAGTGTTGTTCTCTTTGTAATCACATTGAAATAATTTATTTGGTGAGTACACCCTTTTCATAATTATTCACAAAAGATAAAAAGTGACCTTAGTATATAACACTTTGCCTAAATCTTAATAGAGCCAATTCTGAGCCCCTGTATACATTTTGCCATGAATATAAATACACTGAGACCTTTCCATCCATGGGTTCAGCATTCTGTGGATTCAAACAGACTTGGATTGAAAATGCTTTGATTAAATATGTATATATGAGTTACTAAACAATCAGGCACATTTTTTTTTCTTTTCTTGTCATTCCCTAAACAATACAAAATCACAATGTACACATTGTAATTGATATGCGAAGTGATGCAGGCATGATTTAATGTATACAGGAGAATATTCATGTTATATGTACATATTGCCTCATTTCCATAGGTAATTGTATAACTAGATCTGTTATGCTAGGACCACAATTGTTTCCTTACAAATCCAACCTGTCTTCCAGGTACCCACTTTCTTACTCTTTTCTCTTGCAGTCTAGTGAATAAGGTTGCTAACTTCAGATAAAACTTTCTGAGCATGAGTCCTTGTCTGACATACTGATGTGACTCTGGATTTACTGCTAGGTAACTGTGAGTCTTAATGTTCTCATTTGCCCTACAGGGGTGTTATAAGGAAGAAATGAAATGTTTTGTTTTTTATTTTTGTTTTTGTTTTTGTTTTTTTTACAGAAGTGCATCGCAAACCTTGTGCCAAAGTTTCCCAGGCTCCTCCTGTGAGGCCTCTGAGGTACCCCATTCAGCTGGGCCCACTGTCTACTCCAGGCAGTTCTTATTATCTGGGAAACATATTTTGGAAGCACCTGGCTCCCTCATAGTTTCTCTTCAGTTCCCATCTGTGCACTGTACACTGCAGGAGTGATCCTAGACAAATGAAAGGAAAATAGAGTGATGATACAGGGACCAAAAAAGTCATCATAGCACCCCTTACAGTTTTTCACTAAATGCATCCAGTGTAGAGGCATTCCCTAGATGACAGTTTGCTCTCTGTACGATTGAGCAGTTCAATAGGTTCAAAGACCAATCTCTTATTTTGTAGGGACTTGTTTCTTTTGAAGTTCTGTCCATTGTTCTTGTTTGATATTTGCAACAACACAGAACAAGTCCATCTTCATTGGATAGCCTTTCATACACTAAAAGAACTCTCATCTCCTCTTGATGTTGTTTTCCAAGGCTAAATATACCAGTTCCCAGGAACCATCATTGGCCATAAAATCTGCTTTCTATAGCTGTCATAGCCTTGGTGACCCTCAACTTTCTACTCATAATGTGTTCCCTGATAGAATCAGATAAGATGCAGGTTTTCAAATAGGATAGACTCCAGACAAACTCTATTTGCATATAAGATCCTTAAGGCAGATTTTCTTAAAAGATCCTTGACTTAACTCTGTAACCTTATATGAGCTGCTTAACATTTCCAGAATATTAATATTAATGACCTCTGAAACTGTGTATATTGGTTACTTTTCTTGCTTCTGAGACAATATTTGAGAAAATCAACTTAAAGAAGGAAGGGTTTATTTTGGCTCATGGTTTGAGGGTATTGTGGACTTGAAGTCATAGAGGCAGGGGTACAAAGCATCTGCCACCTTAGCTAAAAAGGAAGGAGAGGGGAGGGGGAAAGTGGGGACAGATGAATGCTCATCTCCTTTTCCTTGTTTAACTGAATCTGGGGCCCCTAGCCCACAGATTGGTAACACACATATTTAGAGTGGATCTTCCCACCTCAGATAACTTTTCCTCACAGATCTGCCCAGAGAATGTCTCCTGTGTGATTCTGTCAAGTTGACAGAACATTATCTATTAAACTAGGGTAAAGATAGTCTTCTGCCTATACACTCCCCTGTTTAAGAAAAACCATAAAACATTTGGGAGTAATTAATTATGTGTTGATTTATGGCCAAGTCAATAATAAATCTGTTTTCTAAATAACCGTTACTGAAAGCTAAGATATATTCACAAATTGGAGCTGATGATATTTCTCAGTGGGTAAGTACATTTGCCTCCAAGATTTGTGACCTGAGTTTGATCCTTGAACCCACACACTAGGAGAGACCTGACTCCTGCAAGCTGTTATCTAACTTCCAGGCATAAGTGTATGCCTGGAATACAATATATATTTTAAAATTAAATAAGAGAAGGTTTATTATCTGCAAAATTCATGAGTTTTGTAGATTATTTGAAAAGAACTATTTAATATTGCTTTTATAAAGAACATCATATGATGCTCACATCAGTATACTAACAATCCTTTTAGTTTTAAAAGATATATAATTGCCAAAATAGTTTTCTTTGTGCTATTTGTACAAATAGTGTTTTGAGCCGAAATTATACATTATTTCCTTATTTGAGTACCCCCACGATGAATCTAGAGTGAGGAGACCAGACTACTAGAAATCCTTAAAAGTTTATTAATTCTTTGAAAATTTCCATAAACAAAATTTGATGATATTCACTCCCTACTCTTCCCCTTAACTTCACCTCCCAGATCCACCCACCTCCTTTCCCTCCCAATATTATATTCCTATTTTCTTTCTTAAAAAAAAAAAAAACCCTTGAAGTCCAATTAATAAAGTGTATATACTGACAGCTGTGGGGCAATCTGTTGGACTGTGTTTGATTCAACAGAGACCAAACCCATAAAGAAACTGACTTTCTTTTCTCCAGAAGACTTTAAGGATCCTCAGCCTGAGACACGCTTTCCACTCCATGTTAGAACATTGACTTGCCTTATCTTGTACAGATCTTTTGCAGCCTACGAAATCTTAACTCTCCACCTGTTCAGATAAGGGAGAGACACGGGCTTCACTTTCTCACCTTCTGTGCTCCTTTTAGTTCTCAGTTTTCAGGGTACTTTGTTCTTCATTCAGATATTTTTTTAATCAGGGCTTTCCTCTCTTCCTTTGTCCATTCCTTTGGAGTATTCTCAAGGTGAAATTTGGAGTAAGCAGGAAGTACATATGCCTGTCTTTCTCTCACAAAACAATGGAATTTAGATTAATTGGAGCAATTTATACTTATTTTAAGTATAGAGACACCTTTGCTAATATTTTAAAATAATATTTAATTACATAGATGATGATATTTGTGTAATGGCGAGAGGAGAATACAAATAGAGGTGTCATGTCAGAAGTATGGAGAGGGTTTATACATGTTTGAATGCTTATGTACAGAAAAATAACATGGGAAGATGAGGTGGTTTGAACAGCCCCCATAAGCTCTGATGTTTAAATGCTTGGTCCCCAGACAGTGGAATTGTTTGGGAAGGATTAGGAGGTGTGTTTGTTGGAGTAGGTGTGTCCTTGTTGGAAAAGGTATCTCATCAGGGGTGGTCTTTGAGGTTTCAAAAGCGCATGCCATGTCCAGCATCTTTCTCATTCTGCCTGTTGCCTACAGGTCAAGATGTAAACCTCTCAGCTACTGCTCCATCTGCTTCCCACCATGATATTGATGGACTAAACATCTAAAAGTGTAAGTGAGCCCTCAGTTAAGTGCTGCCTTATATAAGAGGTATTGTAGTCATGGTGTTTCTTCACAGCAATAGGAAAGTAAGCAAGACAGAGGAATAGATAAAAATATTAAAAGTGACTCCCACTGGGTACTGATATTACAAAGTGTTTTCTTAGGCTATTTTTTTTACAAGTATTCATTACATTTATAAACACACACACACACACACACACACACACACACACAAACAGAGACAATGACAGAGTCTCACTAGCACTGGAGAGGATGATGTTTGCATCAGAAACATTTCATGACTACATTTTATGATTAGATTAATCAGGGATGTGGGAAAGGACCTTCTCTCATTCTCCTCATTCATTTCTTCTGACATGTAGGAGTCTCTTTAATAGCAGATTACAATGAGGGAAAGGCACCTGGGGAAACAACCAAGGGAGATTGTGTTACATTGTGACAAAGCCTTTCTGTCTGGGCCCACAGAGAATGCAACAGTAGTAAATAATTTTCTTAATAAAAAGTAGCTGACCAGGAGGGGACAAGAAAACCACATGAAGATCAACAGAACTAACCAATCTAGGCTTGAAACACTAACCAAAAAAAAAAAAGCATATAGAGACCAGACCTAGGCCTAGACTTAGACTAGACTTATTCAAGTGGTGTTGAGGGCTGAGCCTGTCAGGTATTCTGTTGCCTGTTAGTGGAACACCTTACTTTAGCTGAGCTACTATGCCGGGCTCCAGTGCGAGAGGAAGCTCTTAGCCCTCATGTGACCAATGAACTGAGGGTTTGATATGTGGGCGGGGGAGGGGGAGCCATCACTTGAGGAGAGAGGAGAGAGAGGGAGAAGGTGGGAGGGTAGGGCTGTGATCAAGATGTAACTTGAATTAATAAATACATGTTAACAGAGTCCCTGACAGACTCTGCTGCCTCCCCTTGCTAAGTGATCTGTATGAAGACCAAGTTGCCTATCTTCTTTATATATATATATATATATATATATATATATATATATATATATATAT
>CAJQZJ010034040.1:208048-262456 GCA_907164525.1 Lophiomys imhausi
ATATATATATATATATATATATATATATATATATATATATATATATAAAGGGGTGGGTAGATATGATCTATATATGGATTTTTTTTCATTTTTTTTTGGTTAGTGTTTCAGTCTCTGTAAGCCTCTAGGGTCCTAGGTTAGTTGGGTCTGTTGATCTTCATGTGTTGATCTTGACCCCTCCAGGTCTCTCTATTCCTCCTCCCTCTCTTATACATGACTCCCAGACTCTACCTAATGTTTGTGTGTCTCAGCATCAGTTTTGATCCACTGTGAGACTCTTTCAGGATGAGATATACATTTATTAAGAAAACATTCTTAGCTTCTTTGGAAGTAGTTTGTAAGATTTTCACTTTCACATCAATGTTATGATCTTTTGTTTAATCATAGGAAGTGAGGGCCTGGTACCTGACCACAAGACTGAAAGATATGTGTCATTAGGAACCACATTTATTCATTTTTGTTTTTTTAGAATTTCAAAACATATTTATTGACTTTGAAATACCCATTCTCACAGAAAATTTGCTTTTCTATGATTCTTTGAAGAATTACTTATTTTTTATTAATTAATTTATTCACTTTACATTCTGATCTCAGCTTCCTCTCCCTCTCCTCTAAGTTCCTCCCTCTCACCTCCATATACCCTATTCCCCCTCCTTTCTTCTCAGAAAAGGAGAGGCCTAGCATATATATCAACCCATTTTGGCATATTAAGATGCAGTAGGACTAAGTGCATTTTCTCCTGTTGAGGCTAGACATGACAGCCAAGTTGGGGGAAAGGGATCCAAAGCAGGCTACAGAGTCAGTCAGCCCCTGCTCTGTTTTTTTTAGGGGACCCACACGAAGACTAAGCTGTTATATAGGTGTAGGGGGCCTAGTTCTGTACCATGGATGTTCTTTGGTTGGTGGTTCAGTCTCTGTGATCTCCAATGGCCCATGTTAGTTGATTCTGTAGGTTTTCTTATGGTGTCCTTGACCTCTCTGGCTCCTTCAATCCTTCCCTTCCCTCTTCCACAAGATTCCCTGAGCTCTTCTTAGTGTTTGGTTGTGGGGTTCTGCATCTGTTTTCATCAGCTGTTGGGTAAAGCCTCTCAGATGGTAGGCATGCTAGGCTACTGTCTGGAAGTATAACAGAATATGGTTGATAGTGATTGACTTTCTCTCATAGGATGGGTCTCAAGTTGGGACAATCATTGATTGGCCATTCCCTCAGCTTCTGCTCATTCTTTGTCCCTGCCCATCTTGTAGGCAGGAAAAATTTAGGGTGGAAAGTTTTGTGTGTGGGTTGGTGTCCCAATCCCTCCATTGGAAGTCTTGTCTGGTTATAGGAGGTGGTCATTTCAGATCCCTTAACCTCCATTGCTAGGAGTCTTATCTAGGGTCACCCTCATAGATTTCTGGGAATGTTTTGTTTTAATTCATTTATCATCAGTATCTACCCCAAAGCCTGCCAGAAAGCATCAGTAGAACATAAAAGCAAGAACTTTGAGTCCTCTGCCTAGAGTTTCCAACAGTGGACATTTCTCTTCTTCCTGGTAGCAGTTCTGGATAGTAGAGGAGCATATATACTGACATTAGCAAGCTTTGTGGAGCCATTATTGTAGCTAAAGATGAGGGTGCCAAGTAGTGGGAAACTTGAGAAGTATAATTGGAGGCTCTGAGGATCTCAAACTTATGCAGACTGGACTGCTCTACATCAGGGTTGGGAGTGGAAGAACTCAAAGACAACAGAACTAAATAGCATTTGTCTAACCTGCATTCTATGTATCAAGAATCTCTACCAGCTAAAATCACCACATAGTCATTCTTAATCAAGCCCACTCTTTTTTTTGACATAGCAGTCTTTTGGCCCATACTATTACACTTGATGAAGCCAGCTGTAAACATATCTACCTCCTTCTAGTGGGGCTTGTCTACTCTCTCTACATTAACTTTCCCAGACCACTGCTTCCATTGTGTGTGTTTGTTTTCTCATGCAGCAACTCTGATAGTTTTCTGTAGAACACAAATTCACAAGGTGGGTTTATAAATAAATAGCTTTATGTGTAAAGTTAATAATAATTAAATTTGGGGCTGTGCCCTAGTCCACTCTGGTGGTTGGTTCCAGAGACCCGCTTTAACAAACTTTGACTAACATTGGGGTTTAATAACCAGTGCTGGGGAACTCTTAAAGCTGAAGTTTCAAGCATTCACTTCTAGCAAGTGTTATAGCCTTTGGCTCTTTTATTTGGCATTTATTGCCTTGTGTTAAATTTTTTGTTTGTATAACCCAATATCAACCTTCACAGTTATAAACTCCTGTATCTGTATATTAATAGATTTACATATTTCCAAAACTATAATGTTAGAAAGGACACCAGGAAAAACAGATGTTGCAATATCTTAATTTCATAAACCTTTGAACAGTACCACATGCATAGTGGACATTCATTTAGCATCTGTTGAATGAAATAGCATGGCCACAAGGGGCCATGCATGTGAATTAGGACTGCTGAGACCTCATGTCATCACCTTAATTGAGTTTGTCCCCATTGGTGCCCTCTAAGGGCTGGTGAATGCCTGGGGAAAGCCTTGGATGCCTTCGCCAGTTTTATACCCATGATCCTTTGCATGGTCTGTGAAATTAAGAGTGGAATTAAGAAGAAAATGAAAATGAAAACAAAAAAATTCATGCTCTTGTTGCTGCTTTGGGGTTTGACATGAAGTATGCATACACAAGAGATAATATCTTACCCAAATGTCTAAAGTACTAATAAAATTTAATTGTAGTACATAGCTGTTAATTATTAGGCTCTGAAGCATTCCAGAGCATTTGCTCATAAATACTTAGCTGAAGATCGCTTGCTTATTAGAACATGCTGCCATTGGCTATGAAAGGAAGACATTTGTCAGTTGCTGCTGCTTGTTGCAGCTGTGTAGTCTGGAGATTCAAGATGCCAGTGGTCATTGCCCTAAGCAAAAGTTAGGCATCCACAGCAGAAAAGGTATGTTGTCTTACAAACTGTCTCCATTCATGAGTATTCACACACTCACAAGAGCAGAATCCTTGACTTTGAAGGGTGGCTGCATGGAGATTTTGCTCCTAAATGAATTAGGTCATGGGTTTGGTAGACATTTGTAAGTGGGTGTGTGTCACTTAGTAATGGGCAGTCTATCACAGTTATATGCTGGATATATAAACTGCTTTTATATTTCATTTAAAAAAATCAGGATTCAATATTTTAGGGACTCATTAGAAGCTGTCGCTCCCAGAAGAATGTAGAAGACTTGAAAAATGTAGTGTTTCATAGGGAGAAAGAACAATGTCAAAAAGGGTTTTTTATTATGGGTGTTTTTTTTTTTTTGAGACAGGGTTTCTCTGTGTAACAGCTCTGGCTGTCCTGGACTCACTTCTGTAGACCAGGCTGGTCTCGAACTCACAGAGATCCACCTGCCTCTGCCCGCCTCTGCCTCCCAAGTGCTGGGATTAAAGGTGTGTGCCACTACCGCCTGAAAAAAGGTTTTTATATTCTAGAAATGAGAATGAATTCAGAAAGGTAATTTGTTCTCATAGGTTAAAGTTACATACTAATGAAAAGATGGGGAATATTGGAAGTGTCTGTTTTCTTATTAGTTTAATAGTTTCTAGAATAGAAAGCAAAGGGTTTGTTATGCTACACCCACACACGTCATTATAATTTGTCATAATTATCTTTATTTATCTTTTGAGGACAGGGCAGCAAAAATAGCTTATCTTGTTAGTACATGTCAAGTTCACCAGAACTAATGCACAGGTGGTTTGGAGAGATGTTTCAAGAGTTACGATGGTGTGTTTCTCTGGCAAAGGACCAGAATTTGGTTCCCAGGACTCAGATAAGAAAGTCCACAACTGTCTATATAACTCTATTTCCAGGGCATCTAACACCCTTTTCTGCTTTCATGAGCATCTGCACCTAGGTACACACACACACACACACACACACACACACACACACAGAGAGAGAGAGAGAGAGAGAGAGAGAGAATAAATATTAACTAAAAACCCCAATAAATCCACAGCTTTGTGTTTTTGTCATGATGGTTCTCAGATTTGGTGAAAGAAGAATAGTGCTACTAATTTTACAAATTTGCTTGCTTGACCTTGTCATAGTGAGAAACATATGTGTCTTCAGCCTTGGATTCAGTATCTCCCAAATGCTCCAGGTCTCAGAACTTCATTTGTGTTTCCTGACTCTGGACTGAGTTCTGGTCTTTGGAACTTGCCAGGTTTGCCTGGGTCCCCAAGAGCACAGGAGACCGTACTCCATACTGGACATCCCTTCTGTCAATTAATGACCATACCCTAGTCCCCACAGCACAGGGAGGCCCACCAGCACAGATTATGTTTTTGATGCCACCTTTGAGAATCTGGGAACGCTTCTTGTTTCTGGCTTCCTTGGCAGCCTTTTGCTGTTTCATACTAAGTGAACTTCTTCTGTTTCATGGTTTCCTCTTGATGCCAACTTACCTGGCTCAGTTATAAACTCTATGCTGTGTGGTATTGTTCAGACACTTTGGAATGTCTGCCAAACTGGACATGTTCCCAGCACTTGCAGCTGGGCAAACCTCTCTGAACAAGGGGTCTACTTTGAGGTTCTAGATTCTTCCATTATGACTTCTATAAAAAATTGCTAAGTGTAGCACATTCAACTTATGCAAAATATGTCCTTAAGCATGCTAACACCCAGTATCATTGTGTAATCATTTTCCCCTCTAATTAGGTTGAATCACATTTAAAGAATTATCCTCACACTATTTTATTACCCTATGTGGATTGTGAAAATGGTTTTCTTTCTTATTTTTCAGTTATTTTTTTTTAAAGTAATAGCATGTAAACAGATGCCACTTTCATGAAAAGTGTAAGAAAAACTCTGGTAGGAACTTCAAGGGGTAGTATATTCTAATGAAATGGTTCCTATCTATTGTGAACTCTGTCTATTTGTGTCTTGTGTCCAAGTTAAAAATGTTTGGCCTAAATAATGTTCTTGTTTACTGCTTTTGATCTGAATCTGGATAAAAATAGGGTTGAAGAACAGAGCAAAAGCAATGATTGTGTGTGTGTGTGTGTGTGTGTGTGTGTGTGTGTGTGTGTTACATTGGGAGTAGGAGGGGTAAATAAAGACAGGAAAGGCCAAGTGTGGCACTTATGACAATCAGACAAGACAGGTCATAGGATAGCTTTATGAGCAACTTTTACACAGAATTGTGATGAAAATTGGAATAAAAGTTTTATGTTTTATTTTTTTACTTTAAGGGAAGGAGTGTTTTGTTTTTTATGACTCATATTGTGATAAGGACACTTAGTTTCTGGGACTTGCTTGAGGAGAGACTGAGGGATCTGCAATAGGAGCTGGTGTAATAGCCATCACATACTTAAGCACTCACTATGGTGTGCAGAGCCACATGCCATGTTCTTAGGTTGGTCCATGCATGTATTCTTGAGTGGCTTCTAACTGTGCCCAATCCATGTGTGAGAATTATAAATCTGTGTGCTTCAGGATATAGTGTTTTCTTTACTGTGATGTCTCAACTTTATTCCACAATAGTGAAGCTATAGAGATCTTAGAAGAAAAACAGCTGGCACTTACTAGTTATAGTAGCACTTTATGGTTATCATTTGCAATGGATTTTTAACATAGTATTTCTTCATTCTCAGGGGGAAACACTGGTATTATTCTTTTCATTTAAAAGCTCAACACATCTATATCATCCTTCCCCTCAAAAAGTGTCAGGGAACATGGAAAAAGAGGAAGAGGAATGAATGTAAGAGACAGAAGATGGTGAGGACTGTGGTGAAGGCTGGTCTCTGGACAAGGTACAAGCTGTGGCACACATGAATTCAAAGTAGCAGTAGTTACTTGCATAAGACCTCTAACAAGATCAAGGGAGTTAAAACTCTGTCATAGAGCCAAGGGGGGGGGTCCCAAGTCCTCACTCCTAACTAAAGAACTAATGACAGTTAGTGGCTGCCAAAGGAAAGAGAGTCATTTGTCTTTTGGTGTGTGTGTGGGTGGGTGGGTGGGTAAGGATGGTTATTGGTAGGATGTTTATATCCCTGTATATGACCTCATACAAATGAGGATGTGGACAACACATTATTTGGACTAATGGGATGGGGTATGTGTGTGTGTGGTGTGATATATGGCATGAAGTTGGGAGAAAATGTCTGGCAGCTGGATGGAGGGAGTGGGAATAAATATAATTAAGTTATATCATATACATGTATGAAATTTTTGATAAGAAGAGAAAAAAGAAAAAAGAAAGAGCCTAACACAGAGACTTGAAAATATAAAATAAATCCAGATTGTTGTAGGTAGATGTACTTTCTCCATTTGACTCCTACTTATTCTCTTGGAAGACTCTTCCATGAATGGTATCCATACAATGGGCATCTGTAAATTTCTAGTTTTTTTTCTGTCATTAACAGAACCTTTATGAACACTCACATGATTATTGTTAGCACTTATTTTACATGGAGTTTTTTTTTTTCATGTATTTGCCTATGGATATTGGTGTTAATAATGCCCATTTAAGGAGGACGATGCATTGAGCAAAGACTGCCAGAAACCAATGATTTAAATGAATCCTGTTAATTACATTTTTTTAAAAGAAAGCTCCTATATAATGTGAAGTTTTGCCACCTCCACACCTCACCAAAAGTTATCACCTGTCTTGATGATTTGTTTAAAGCAATACAATGTTGCAGCCAAAACAAACCTGAATCAGTAATTACAGATAGTTCTCCTGTCTGTCTCAGCTGAACATGTGAACATTATTCTCACCAGTCTACTTGGGTGGCCTGAGCACTACAGCTTCACAGGTTCAGGGAGAGAGTACACATCGCCAAGTTTCATGTCTGTTTTTGCAGGGGAGATCTGGTTTTAAGAAATTACTCTAGAGTGTTTGTATTGCTTCACCCATTGGTCTCTGTGCTGTTAAGCTTAAAGTGAAAAGAATGGTTTTGTGCTTTAGTTTTATGAGGGAAGCAAAGTCATAGAGTTATGATCCAGTACATATAACACTGCAGGATCACAGTTCAAAGTCCAATAATTCTTGCCATTTATCTTCACTAGAGGATCTCAAAGAATTTTATGAGAAATTATAGACTAAGAATTCAAAAGAGTTGTATGCAATTTATGGTTTAAAAAGGAAGTGCTAAAGTTTTCTGGACCATTCCAAGACTTTCATTAGAGAACTTATGATGAGAGCATGAAGCTGTGGACATTGCAGCTAGCATCTCTGACAGAATTATATGGAAGCAAATGATCAGCCATTCTGAATGGTGTTGCCTGGCTTGTATAGGGCTCCTGATGTTTGGCAGGGAGGCAAATAAAAGTCATTGTGGCTCAGTTCCCTAAAATCTCTAAGAAGAAACTGCAGTGATTCTTTTAGTACAACTTTTGTAATTTCTTTTGGGTTCTTATTTCTGCCTTTAGAGACATTAGGCACCACAGTGATGTGAGCCAAAAGCCAATAAAGATTTGTCGCCAATATAAATGGCTATTCTAAATTACATTAGAAAGAAACTCTGCTTGAAGTATTTGGGTTAGTAAATACACTAAATGTGTATAGACTATTTCATGATAAAATATGAAATATCATAAAACTTTGATGCTGTGCATGTTTTCTGAATCCCAGCCAATAGCATTTTTAATTAATTTATTGCAGGAAAATCAGCAAAAAGTATTATCAGACTTAACCACCCACTGGACGTTTTATTTATTACTCTTTTGTTAGAATAGGTCAAAGGTTCAAATTTCTTTTCAGTACTTTGGATTTTCAGTAGAGGGAGGGTGACATCTTAAAATGAGATGATGAAACACTGGAAAAAAATGAGACCTTAGTAAAGACATAACACTCAAGCATTTTAGTCAGAAAGGTAAAACGAGGCCATGACTCTTTAAATGTTCATTTCTAGTTTCTAAGATATGAGAACTTCTCAGGTATGAATTGGCAGAAGGATGGTGTATAGAGTTTGCCAGGGTAAAAAGACCTGAAAAACCTGGAGTGGATGTGCTGTTTACATTTCCAGCATATCATCCTTCAGCTCTGTCTACCTAAAAGTTCCCAAGTCATGTGGCAGTTGGGCATGGGACATGACTAGAGGCTACAGCCTAGCAGACAAATCTTTTGTGTATTTGTGTTGAACTTGGTCAGGACAAGTGGTCACAAATTCCTCTTTTTTACCTTTTCCAAGTGAGTATGCATCCTCTTTCAACAGAATGATCTAATTGTGTAGTTCTCACAGTGTAGTCTCCAGGCCAGTGCATCACCTAGAACTTGATAGAAATCTACATTTCGTGAATCAAGACTTTCTGAATCAGAAATGATATCGAGGGGGACTGGTCTCAGTGGACTAGTTTTAAAGCTCTCCTCCCTATGTTTCTGATGCCTGCTAAAGTTACAATTGATCAGTGTATATTTCTTGGTAACTATGTCAACATGTTCCTATCCTGGTACCTGATTTGTAGTGGGCTTTTCAAGATTACCTTGAAAGTGGCAAACATATTTAATTTGTAATGCAACACATTTTGATGTTTACTATCACATTTTAATCTCTCTTTTTTTTTTATAAACACTGCATATTTAGAAGTGAGGAGTTGGCCTTAAAGATTATTCATTTTCTTTCCCTTCGAGACTAGCCCTTCAGATTTTCATTTAATATGAAAGGTCATCTTCAAGGAAAATTGTTGTCAGCCGCTTTAGTTATTCAGCTCTCTAGAGAGTCCCTGGGAAGAAAAGCTGGTTCCTGTCAATCACTTCTTTCTCATTTTTAAGGAATAGTCACATCACTGTCAGTAATGATTAGTAAACTTTCTCATGTAGTTCTTCATGCAAGAGTGGCCAAAATTTGGTGGCCAGAGGTTTATTGTTTGTTCTTGAGCCACAAACTCATATTCTCAGTTTTACACAAGGTAATGTGAAAATGAGAGCAAAAAAATTGATCATGGAGAAAGTAGAAGTGCAGCAGGCCTGAGGAGTAAAAAGGCTCAGACTGAGACTTAAAAATGCATATGTATTATAGGGTCATTATTTGTGATGTGTGAGAATGAGGGGAACTATGTGTTCTAGTTTTTGTTAGTCTCCCAAGGATCAAACCTCTTTTGTATCTTCTTAGCAGAAGACTATGTGAATTAAATTATAGTGTTGCATGGATGCATTTCTAGTCCCTGGGGAAAAAGTTCCTCAGGACTGTGACACCAAAAATAAGAGTTAGGATACTCATATGTGAACAAACTGTTGGTTCTGGTGCACTATTTTATATATGAGATCTCTCTTTTAAGGAATCAGGTATGTAAAGCTTCTTCCCAAGTTTAGGTACTCTGGAGCGCAACAGGATCAGAAGAGCTCTTTGGCCATAGATTAAACCCACATTGGATTGATATTATGATGGGGTGGTGAAAGATAGGGTAGAACCTAAATGGAGAAAGACACTCACTGGGAGCATGCGCTGGAGGAAATACCTTGTCTCCAGGATCTCTTTTCATTTATCAGCTACCATGAAGTGACTCTGTCCCACTGAGCTTCTCAGTCACAATGTTCTCTCATGGCAATGGGCAAAGAGAACATGGACTGAAAGCTCCCAAACCACGAATCACCTCAAATATTATAATTATGAACAAACAATCAAACAAAAAGGCTAGCTATGAATTCCTGTCCATAAAAGCTCAGCTTTGTATTCCAAGCTCCCTCGTGTGAAGACGAATCTTTTTAATTATCCAATTACATATTTATTAATAACTATATGCACTTATAACAAATATAAACAATTACCTAACTACTAGTCCCATGAATGACTATAATCCCAGTTTCCTAACAACTAAACCTATTAATAACTATAACAACTATTATCTAACAACTAACCTTTTAGAACTATCCTAACTTTTTAGAAGGATACAGTCTCTCGGTCGGTCCTCAGTTGTCAGGAACACAGTCTCTGGGGCAGGTCCTCAGTTGTCAGAAACACCTCAGGAGTGGATCCTTTAAGGCACTTAGTCAACGGTCTTTCTTCAGGAATATCTCAGACATAGGTCTTTTAGGGTAAATTGGCTATGGTAGCTTCACCTCAAATGAGGCTTGAGGCTTTCTTCTCTCTGGAAGGCCTCAGCTGTCCGCAAGCCAACTTATTCAGTTTGTATAAGCCGCTTGCCTGCTCTGCCTCAGTCTTTGAGGCTGGCCACAGGTCACTGTTTGCACTGGTGGAACCTCTCCGGCAAAAGCTGTGCCACAGGCTTTAGTCCTTGGCCTTTGCTGAGGCCTTCTCTGCTCAACAGCTTATTTTCTTCCTCAGAGAGAGCTGGCTGTAACTTTTCAGCTCTGAGATCATCTTTTCAGTTCACCAGCATTTTCCCCATCAGATAATTCAAGCTGCCCTGTTCTGTAGCTTGGGACCTCTCTAAAATGGGAACTCTTGGGCTCTACCCACCTCATCCTTAAATAGGGTCTCTCCTTGTTTCACCTGGCTTCACCCTAATCTGGGCTCTGCACACTTTGTAAGGCTATTAGCAGCTGAAAACAATGTCAGGCCACAAACCTTGTTTTTAGTTCATATGCTGCTATGCCAAGTGCCCACAGCCAAGTTGATCTTCATGCCCCATATCAGATATTCACTAAATCTAATTTATATTAATCTAACCCCCCCTTACAGTTGTGCTTATTTATTCAGAAAAGGGACTAAATAAGGGGGAGAGTTTACCTCTAAAATGCAGATTCTGGGAGGCATTCTATAAAGCACTTCATTTTGGAGTAAAAGCCGAATGACTGAACAAATGAATCAAATAGCAGTGGAAATTTCCTTGTTTGTGTCTGTAGAGACATGAAGGTTGGGACTCATGGGAAACCAAAATCTAGTTTTCAGTGAAGCAAACAGTACATGATAGTAACAAATGTCAATAAAATATTTAGTAATGAAGTCATGTATCTGAGGTAAGCCACTAAAATTGGAGGCCAAAATTAAAGACTATCTGCTTCTTAACAAGGTGATTCTTAGGGACAGAGTTTATTTGCCAACATATCAATGATGAGTTTCTTATAATAGAGGTGAATTGCAAACTTGACAATGTTTGGAATTTTTGAGAGAAAAAAGCTCTACATTTTAAAGAACAAAGTATAACATCAAAATTTATCTGCCTCTCCCCCACCACAACCTCACTATAGAAGGTATTTATATGAGGGCATTGATATACAGCAAGCCAGTGGCCAACATCAAATTAAATGGAGAGAAACTTGAAGCATTTCCTCTAAACTCAGGGACAAGACAAGGATGTCCCCTTTCGCCACATCTCTTCAACATTGTGCTTGAAGTTCTTGCTAGAGCAATAAGACAACTAAAGGACATCAAGGGGATACAAATTGGAAACGAAGAAGTCAAATTATCCCTATTTGCAGATGATATGATAGTATACATAAGCAACCCCAAAAATTCCACCAGAGAACTCTTACAGCTGATAAAAAAAAAAACCTTCAGCAAGGTGGCTGGATACAATATTAATTAAAAAAATCAGAAGCCCTTCTTTATACAAAAAATAAATGGGCTGAGAAAGAAATTAGGGAAACAACCCCCTTCCCAATAGCCACAAACAATATAAAATACCTGGGGGTAACTCTAACCAAGCAAGTAAAGGACCTATACAACAAGAACTTCAAGCCCTTGAAGAAAGAAATGGAAGAGGCCATCGGACGATGGAAAGATCTCCCATGTTCATGGATAGGTAGGATCAACATAATAAAAATGGCCATCCTGCCAAAAGCAATACACAAATTCAATGCAATTCTTATCAAAATACCATCATAATTCTTTATAGACCTGGAAAAAGCAATTCTCAACTTCATATGGAATAACAAAAATTTCAGAATAGCTAAATCAATCCTGTACTAAAACAAGCAAACAAACAAACAAAACAAAACAAAACAACAACAACAAAACATCTGGAGGTGTCACCATCCCAGATTTCAAGCTGTACTACAGAGCAATAGTAATAAAAACAGCATGGTATTGGTAAAGAAACAGACCAGTGGATGGAACCAAATTGAAGACCCAGAAATGAACCCACACACCTATGGTCACTTAATTTTTGACAAAGAAGCAAAAACCATACAATGGAAAAAGGACAGGATCTTCAAAAAATGGTGCTGGTCTAACTGGATGTCCACATGCAAAAGAATAAAATTAGACCCATACTTATCACCTTGTACCAACTGGATCAAAGACCTTAACATAAGGCCAGACACACTAAATCTATTAGTAGAGAAATTGGGGAAAACCCTCGAACTCATTGGCACAGGTGACAACTTCCTGAACAGAACACCAACAGCTCAGGACCCGAGACCAACAATCAGTAAATGGGACCTCATGAAACTGAAAAGCTTCTGTAAGGCAAAAGACACTGTCATTTGAACAAAATGGCAACCTACAGATTGGGAAAAAAATCTTCACCAACCCCACATCTGACAGAGGGTTAATATGCAAAATTTACTAATATGCAAAATTTACAAAGAACTCACGAAATTAAATGCCAAGAAGCCAATAATCCAATCAAAAAACGGGGAACAGAGCTAAACAGAATTCACAAAGGAGGAATCCCTAATGGCTGAGAGACACTTGAAGAAATGCTCAGCGTCCTTAATCATCAGAGAAATGCAACTCAAGACAACTCTGAGATTCCATCTCACACCTGTCAGAATGGCTAAGATCAAAAACTCAAGTGACAGCACATGCTGGTGAAGTTGTGGAGAAAGGGGAACACTCCTCCATTGCTGGTGGGAGTGCAGGCTTGTGCAACCAATATGTAAATAAGTCTGGCAATATCTTAGAAAGCTTGGAATAGCTCTACCTCAAGACCCAGCCATATCACTTCTGGGTATACATCCAAATGATTCCTCACCAAATCACAAGGAAGTTTCCTCATCTATGTTCACTGCAGCCTTATTTGTAATAGCTAGAAACTGGAAACAAACCAGATGTCCCTCAAAGGAGGAATGGATAAAAAAAACAAAACAACCCCCCCCAAAAAAAAAACCCAACCAACCAACCAAACAAACAAAAAAAAATGTGGTACATTTACACAATGGAATACTACTCAGCCATCAGAAACAAGGAAATCATGCAATTTGCAGCCAAATGGATGGAACTAGAGAAGCTCATCCTGAGTGAGCCAACCCAGACTCAGAAGGATGCACATGGTATCTATTCACTTATAATCAATCAGATATTTTCCATATAGTACAGGATTACTATACTACAACCAATGTACCAAAGGGAACATGAACCTAGATTTTATTTCCTGTCAATGAGACACTTTTCCCTAGTGGTGCTGTCTTGTAGGCCCCCAGTATATGAGGAGGCTCTTGGTCCTCATATGACTGCTGAACTGGGGTGGAGGACTCTTATGTAGGGACACTCCACTGAAGAGGAGTGGGATGGAAGGGATAGGAGGTAGAGGGTGGGAGGGTGGGCCTGGAAGGGGTGGAAAGAGGACACTGTGATGGAGATGTAACCTGAAGTAATAAATAAATATTAAAAAATAAATAAAAACCCTAAAAAAATATGAGGGCATCATCCACAGAATAACTCATGGAAGTGAGAATAAATCAGCCTCAATGCTCCTGCCCTCTAGAACTCAACATTGCTTTTCTACCACACTGGACATTGTACTGGGTTAGGATTGCCTTTCCTGCCATCTCAAAATTCCACTCCTCCTGCATCTGCTCTAACTCAGCCTCTGGAAGTGAACTAGAATTGTCTACATAAAACAGATTTTATCATGTCACTCTTATCTAAAACTCTGCCCCTACCCTCCTGGCCAGATCACAACACAGGTCCTTTGCAATTTGATTTGACCCCACTATCTATGTTCAACTCCACTACTCAGCTCCTGATGCCACATGCTTCTGCATAGCAAACTACATGCCATTCCCAGAGGTCTTCATCCTTCTTTGAGCATTCATTAGCTTATTTCATTGTCTTCCTTTACTATCTGGACTTGTTCTATTTAGTATTAATTTTTGAAAGCCTTACCAACCTTCTCAGGAAAATGAAAACAAAATGATCCTATAACATGGTTTATTCACAACGTTGGTCCTGTTGGATCATAATAAGCTCTGTAAGTATCTGTCTCAATCTGTAGGCTTGAAATTGTCTGGGGGTAAGAACTTGTTTGTGGGGTTAGGGGAGGGGCGTGGGCTTGAAGCTTGGAAGTTACACCAGGGATCAACACCAGCTTTCTTCTTCAGTCACTCTCTATCTTATTTTTTGAGACATGTTCTCTTGGTGAGCCTGGAATACTTTGATCCATCTAGACTGGCTGGATAGCAATTCCCAAGGGCAGCCTTCTGTACTTCACCAGCCAGAACTACAGGCAAACATTGCTACCCCTGGCATTTTTTACGTGGGTTCTGGAGTGGAACTCAGGATCTCCTGTTTGCACAATAAACTCATCATTGACTTAGCTACCTCTCCAGCCCAGGGACTCTTTCTTGCTCATCACTTGATCCTTGACAGTTCCTTGAGAAATGTTTTGGGACATTAAAATGAAGTCAACAAATTATTTGCTAGCTAACTCCACATTTAAGAAAAACTAAAATAAGTCAGAAAGTTCTGGGTAGACCTCAGGATGATCTCATGATGTAAAATATCTTTAAGACTTTGGGACACTTAATTTTCAATATTCAGATACTTTCATTATTAATGAGGGTCAGAGTAGGAAATCAAGTAGTAACTGAATAACCCATCTCAGTTTCTATGTGTTTCTGGGAACTTTTGAACCTTTGACCTCTGAACTTTGCACTGTACACCTGTCAGCAGATGAATTACCTGCTTATTTGATTTTTTCTTTTTAAGTTGTTTAGTTTCCAAATCAGTTGCTAGTCCTGTGTATAAATGACTAAAGTCATCAGAAATTGTCCTAGAAGTAATGTATGAGTGGTTTCATCCCAATCCCTTTCTTCTTCAGAGGTCCTTACTGGATAGTTTCAATAAACCATGGGTCATGTATAATTTAAAATATCTCTCTCTCATTCCCTCCCTCCCTGCCTATCTCTTTCCCTCTCTCTCAGTCTAAGATAGCCTAGGCCAAGAAAAATAACCTGAGATTCTTTGTGACGTCATTGACTGAAACAGCCAATAGACACTACTAGAGAAGTAATTAAGATACTTCAAAAGAAGGTGAACATTAATTTGTTATTAATATTTTCATATTTTGATTATTTAGGATGAGCTCCTTTATAAAAAAAATGATTAGATGTTTTCTCAGCCATATCTCCAGTCCAGTCTATAATACTGATTTACATAATGTCACATAACCTACTCAAAATTTAGAAGGTGATTGCACATAAGGAGAAATGCAGACAAACTGTTAGTTTTAAGGTTCCTTTGTTCATGGGTCTTTATGGTTTGTTTGCTCCAAAGAGGAAGGAGGGAATTGTCATTTCTGATGTTTTCCTCAATGAGAACATATATAGTTTCAAGAATTACATTTTTTTCTCTTTGTGACTTGAATTATTAAACATGATTCATGACTTAATAAATAAGAAAACATTTCGGGATGTTTCTAATGGGGCTTTCCAGGATGGGCTCTGAGGAGAAGGGAGAAGAATGTCTACCAACAGGCATTCATTTCCAAGGTAGAGTGAGGAAGTGGGTTGTATAGCCTGGGTTAAGCCAAAAAATAAAAACAAACAAACAAACAAAAAAAACCCAAAACAAAACAGAAAAAGAGGACACTTCAATGGAGATGTAACCTGAAGTAATAAATAAATATTAAAAAAAACAGGAAAAAGAGGAGGAGGACAAGAAAGGGAGAGGGGAGTAAAAGGAAAAAGAGCCAGGAAGGAGGAAGGAATAGAAGATGGAGAAGCATAATTGAAAAAATGAAATCGATTGCCCTTGATGGGTGGTAAAACTTATAAGCCATTTCTTTGAGTTGTTTTCTCTACAATGCAGATTAACAGAAAATGGAAATATGTTATAAATAGAAGTAATTGACAAGTGTGGAGGTGATCACATTTGATTTATTTAGCCCATTACTTTGAGCAAGAATTCAAAGAAGTAGGATTAGACAGTTGTCAGGTGTTTCTGTACTCACTGCTGAGCTAAGTAAACTGAGATTAAACAAGTCAACCCAGACTTTCCTAATGGTTTCCTGAGCTTACTCATTTAATCTGATAACCAATCACACTGCAGGGTTTTAAACAGATTATTTAACTGGTCTATGCTTTAAATCCTTAAATGACATGCTTAAATCTGCTTCTTGTCCCAGCATTCCAAGCTGAACCTTTCTGACTCACCACTTTTTTGTCCCATCTTCGCATTACTGTCCAAAGCACAGTTAATATCATCATTACTCTCTGGAGCAATTTTAACGTGAAAAACTCCTTGCTAATGCAAAAATCAAAGGAGGATAAATTGAGGGTGTTTATTTGTTAACTGGGTTTCAGCATAAAAGTTGGAAATCACTGACTTTGATTATCAAGGAACCTAGAAACAGAAGTTAAATGGAATCTCTCTCATTGTAGCTGGCTACTGGCAAGGCTAAGGCAAATAGTAATTGGCATTGAGTTAATTATTTCACTCTATAGACATGTCTATAATCTTTGAACAACTGGTATGCATTAGTATTAGTAGTTTTATTTCACATGTGAGATTATATATCTGTAAAAGTTCTCAGGATTTGCAATTCCTGATGCAAAATTTAAACCTCAATCTGGTTCCTAAAAGCCTGTGTTCTTTCCATCCTATTTCTAAATATTACATTATAAAATCTCTATTTTCACTAGCTATAACTCTGTCATATAAGAAGCAAGCAATTTCTCACCTGTCAAAAATTAAATTTTACTTTTAACCAGATAATAAAAGTTCAGTTAAAAAGATTATTGCTTCTCATGGAAATTGTACAATGGCTTGTAAATAGTAGTATAGTTAGCTTGTACATGTCTGATAAAAGAAATTGCAGTGTAATACAAACAAACTTTTCATCCTTGTCACCAATTAAACTGAGAAATAGTTTAAGTAAAATTTAATCAGCTGGAGATAGCACATAGTCAAAGCAGAGACCCAGACTGGACAGGGTCACATGACAAAACACAGCCAAGATGAATTGGCTCCTTGGAAGGCCTAATCAACTTCAGAGAGTTTCAAAAAGGTTTTCAGGTGAAGAGCTGCAGTTGGGGAGCAGAGACTGGTTCTGTTGCATAACCCTGTGACCCCTGAAGTAAGAGCCACACACTCCTGCAGATGAACTCCAGGCTTTAAATGGGAAATTTGAATGTTCTCATGCTTCAAAACATTCTTTTCATTCTGGGCTTAACAAGATCTCTTTCAGGACAAAGGAAAAGGACAATAAAATTGGAAGACTCAAACCACTGAGATCTGTGGACAAGGAATGCTGTTCTTCCTTTTTGAAGATTCAGGACAAGAGGGCAGCTGAAGTAGACTCCTGGAGATCTTCGAGCTGTTTCTACCAGCTATAAAGCGTTGCAGCCATACCCCTCCATGGCACTTTTGGAATAGACACTTTGGGATACATGTAAGAGTTGTCACCTTAGTGCAGAGAACTGAAGTGCAGAGAGACTTACATTCAGGTCTTTGTTTTCTTTTTTTCATTAAAAAAAAAAGGAAAAAAGAAAGAAAGAAAGAAAAAAGAAAAAACCTTTGTCTTTTCTTTTTTTTTCTTTTCCCTACACTTGTGCTTCTGCATCAGTCCTGAAATTGGTACTAAGCTGGCTACTTTAATAGAAATCTTACTGATGTACATGAAAAGGAAACCTCAAAATAGATGAAAGAATTCTTCCATGTTACATAATTTTGGGAAAAAACCTATATTCTGAAATTCATTCACAAGTTATTATTAATATGACCTTGATGTTTCCTCAGTGTACTCATTGTCCTGATGTCAGGAGTTCTGTGGAAATGCACTGTAGTGGGTCACTATGATGGTAACCTTTCTGATGAATGAGACAATAACCCATTCATAGAAGAGGCATGAAATAGCCACTGGGATTTCTCAAAATTACTTTAAGAATGATCCAATTTTTATCTATCTCTTTCCTTGATAGTAAGCAGAATTATAATAACTGTAAATACAAAAACTAAGACACGTTTCAGACAGTATTCAATACTAAAACCCCCATGTGGATTACAATGCTCAGCATGGATCTCTGATAAAATTGTGCACAGAAGATAAAGATAATAAATTTACAAAAGCAAAATAATTCCATTCCTGCTTCTCTAAATACTATCATTTATCTCAATTTCAATTTTGATCTTATTTTTAAAGTTTAAATCATGATGCAAAGGTCTGTATGTAACTGTTAGTTCCGTACTTCTAAATCTTATGTAACTATTTAAGCACTTTTGAAGTATGGTCCTAAGCCTCAGTGTAACAGTTAAAATACTTAAATACTAGAATTCAGTTTTGTCATTTAGTACTGTGTAACTCTGTCTATTCATAGAATTTTTAAATTTTTTTATTTCCTTATGTAAATCAGGAGATTTTAGGTGACAACAGCTCTGAATGAGCCCAGTGACTATTTTTCATAGTAGAAAGATTTTGACATGATGAAGCCTGTTGAATTTTCATAAACCCAAATTTAACTTCATTAAATGCTATACATGGCCAAGCTACTTCTGCCTATCTTTATTTTATATTTATCCACAGGAATATCACATGCAGTATAATAACTATCTGCTTATTTCCAATTTGTGTGTCTCTAGGGCATATTTCTATTGCAGAATTTGACAAGTCAAAATTTCTTTATTGTTACAATCTGTGAAATCAATATTATTTGGGTTTTTGTTCTTGATTTATAGAACTGAATTAATACTTACTGGTTCTAAACTGCTGTGATTTGTACAAGATCTCTTTTTTTCTTTAATAAGCCATTATTAACATTTTCCAAGGAATCTTAGTTACAAAGCCAACTTATTCCATAGCTGTACCAGAGTAGTGACTCTGACATTTTTTGGCTTCAAGTTTCTAGAATCTTAGGGCATATCCCATCCATAGTAAAGTCTCAGCGATTATTAATGAGAGATGGAGGCATGACTCAGATATTGCTATGGCTTGAATATGAAATGGTCTCTCTAAGCTCCCATGTTGGACTTGCTCCCAGTTAGAAGGTACTGGAAGCTTTAGGAGGGGGGAATCTAGCTGGAGGAGGTAGGTCAGGAGGGCGTGTCCTCGGTAGCTGCACATTGCCTTGCTCCCCCCTCCTCTCCCAGTCCTTCCCCTCTTCTCTCTCTCTTGGCCAGTACATTACTGATCAGATGTGAGTTCTCAGCTGCTCCTCTAACTCCAGGCCTTCCTGCCACTGTGCTCCTCACCCTGATGTTCATGGGGTAATCCTCCCAAACTGTCATCAAACCTCAATCAAAAGTTTCCTTCTATGAACTGACTTGGCCATGGTACCTCTTCACAGGAACAGCACAGTAACTAAGACAGAGCCCCTTTGAAAACACATAGTATATTGTGAAACATATGGGAAGTTCTTTGACTTACGGTTTCACTTCCAAATCACTAATTTGCTCATAACTATATTAGGTACTTTATGCTGGGCTAAAATACCTGACAAAAGCAAAGGAGGTTTTTTTTTTTTGCCTCACAATTCAAGTGTATGGTCTATCTTTGTGGGGGAAATCAAGGCATTGGGAGCTTGAGGTAGCTGATTACATTGCACGTGTTCAGTCAAGAAGCAGAACGAGATGGGAGCTCTGTTAAGCTTGTGTTCTCTTTTTCAATCTGTCTATGACCCCAGCCTATAGAATGGGGTCATTCATAATTAGGGTTGTTCTTCCATCAACTAATCTAATCTAGAAACTTCCTTCTAGACAGACCCAAAGCTTTGTTTCCATGGTGATTCTAAAGCCCATTAGGCTGATGATCAATATTAACTATCACTGCAACACAGCTATATAGATTAGCATTGAGGAATGTCTCAGCAAACTGCTGGGTTCAATTCCTGCCTTTTCAAAATCAATTCATAGCCATTTTTGACAGAAAACCTTTTCTGTGCTCCAGTTTGGTCATCTGAAAAATAAAAACAATACATATCTTATAGGGTTTTGGTGAGAATTGAGATAATAACACATTCTAGAAACATAATAGAATTTATAGAGAATGATAACTCAATTAATATTCGTCTGTCACTCCCATAAGGACTTAGTGTTTGTTGCAATGCTGATTTGGGTGTAGAAAGGTAATAGGGTCTTGAAGAGGAGGCTTGTGAGAGGCAACTGGGAAGCCTGGTCTGAAGTCTCAGGGCTCACAGCCTGACTCTTCTGAGCATGGTCCAGCATTAGTTAAATCACAAAGCCTAAAGAAATTCTGTGGTTATCTCTGCATACAGAGTTGCAATGATCCTGCAGCTACCGGGCACACTCTTAACACCTATAAAAATTATGTAGGAGTCTAATTCATCTATTTTTACTTAATGCTTGGCACAGTACAAAAGTACAATGAGTATATAATAACTTCTCAGTAAACGTCTGTCACTTCAATGTGTGATAAGAGTTCCAGTGTAAAATTAGATATTACTGCTCTTGGGAATGGCTTGTTTCATCTTTAGAAGCTTTTAGATAGCACTGAACACAGTTCTCAGACCATGGCATGCTGGGGTTGGGGGGATCCCCAAAGGAATTGAATTGCTCCTCAGTTCAATAGGGTGGGATGGTGCCCTGGTAGGTTGAACCTAGGTAAAAATTTCAGAGCTGATAGATTCAGTAATTAAAAGGAAGCAGAACATTTTCTTTTAACACCCTCAGTTTTGCCTTAAAATGCAAACATGTACTCGCAAGTGTAGACACAAATGCAGAGTTTAAAGGCACAAAAAGGTCACAGAGTATCAACGTAAGCTTTGTTAAAGGCTATATAGCAATCCTCCTGAAAACTCAACAGCTTAGAACCGTGATATCTATGTAATATATGTGCCTGTAATTTTTGGGGGGTACTCAGTAAGCCTCCTTAATACTCTGGGCATTATTTGATAGGGTGGCTTAGACTTTGAGTGGAACTTTCCCTTTCAAGATACCGCAGTCACTGAACAGGGGCATAGATCCCATCTCTTAGCTTGTAACTTCTCTAGCCTGTGCATGGGCCAGGCTCTTCAGTTTCTTTCTATAGGTGATTCTTTACGGACCATGTGGCTTTCTCTAAGTGGTTAGTGGCTGTGCTTATCAGAGGTCCGAGGTAGAAGCAAGGTCTCATGATGGAGTATGAGAAAGCACCTAGGATCAATCGCCATTGTCCGAGCTCACCCAGGGTCAAGAAAAGTCCCATACACTGTCTCGCTTCCCTACTGGAATACTTTCATTTTACATAAGATAAACTGGGATACTGTGGAAAATTCAGTTTGCCAAGGCAAATTCTACATTTCCCAGTAGTATTTAGAAGAGCTTTAATGCAGCTACCTCTAGAGTTCCCTACCAAGCCAAGACCATTGTGAGATGTAGGTGAAAACATTTGAAAAGAGACACAGTCTGATGATGAAGTGCTTCAAGGGAGATTTGGGAAGAGATGGATTCAATGAGATCTAAAAGGTGCCGTGAATAGAAAGAAGAGATGTGTTAGTCAGCCACCTGAACTACTTTAGAATGAAGAGCTAAGTGTCAACGGTTTAAAGACTGGGTTTGGGGAACTTCATCTTGCCTGTTGATGTCTATGGAAGAGAATAAACTAAGCAACCACAAGCCTCACACTGTGGTCCCTTTGACATGGCATGCACAGTTCATAGTTAGGTTTAACTCTTCTGTATCTGAACTGTTTCCCAGGATGACAGGAGGCTCAAAAGACTCTAACCAAAGGAACCTGAGGCATCAAACTGAAAGGCATAGGAAAACCTGTATCTGACATGTTTATTAACATTCTGTGTATAAATATTTATTTAGCTCTTTCAGGTAAAATACAAAAACTGACTACAGCTTCCCTTCAAGAGGGTTCATAACTTGGCTGAGAAAAGCAGTCAGCTTGGGCCTCTCTCTCAAAGGAAAGGCATTCAACTAGGTTTTTTTTTTTTTTTTAAAGTTACATTTTAAAACTTTGTGTGGACATGTAGTAATACTGACCAGCTGGTCCAGAAGACTTTTCTTCTTCTTTGCCTGTATCTGTTTTATTCAAAATGGAACTGCTATTGATTGTATAATGAAGCAAAGCAATTGAT
Organism: Lophiomys imhausi; assembly: GCA_907164525.1. NCBI lineage: Eukaryota > Metazoa > Chordata > Mammalia > Rodentia > Muridae > Lophiomys > Lophiomys imhausi. Next base: position 230,213 of record CAJQZJ010034040.1, read on the forward strand.
AGCTTCCCCCAAAGCAATATGTTTACTCTGTCTAAGATTTGGACTTGGAAAAGAGAACATAAACAATACATTTTCTTCCCCCAAATATATTTATCATTTTCAGATGGTTTTCCTCTATGCATAGTGTACTATTACAGCCAAGCTGTGATTGAGACAGGGCAGTTCTTCTTTCTTCCATGTGGAATGTTAATCTAGCAGGCAAACAGCTTTGGTAAGGGGACTCTTTCTATGGCTGGTCCCTGACTTCACCAGCCTCTGCGCAGTGCTTTGATGTTGATTTCCCACAATCACACAATTTAAACTAATTTTACGTGGTTCCATTGTATATTTCTGTTCAATAATCTAGCTTCCTCATGAGGAATCAGGATAATTAAATGGTGATACACTTGGGACCACTATATGTCCCCATGACTGGCTGCTATGTCAAGATGAGAACTCATTGGTAGCTCTAAGCAAAATGTTAGAACTCAAGATATGAGAACACCCAATGTCAGAGAGGCGTTTAACTTCTTGTCTGAACACTTAGATTGGAGCCGTGGGATCATTTTCCTTGGAAAACTGAGAAAGAGCAGTAGAAAAAGATCACAGGACTGTGAGCACCATTTCAGGCTCTCTGCCCCTTTAATTTTGCATCAGATTGTTGACTGAGTCTAACTACAGCATATTCAGGATTCAAGGCACTCTCTTGATCACAGTAGATAAATCTCAACACCTTTCTGAGAAGCAGGGCATAGAAATTGTGCAAGTGCTTCTGTAGTCAGGATTCCATTCCTGACACTAAGCAGAGACAGAAACACAGTATAGTCTTGTTTCATCCCCTTGTAGCGATGACAGTTCATGGGGCTGAAAATTGCACGTATTCTGTGAGTTGTGAGAGCTTTCTAACCTATGACTTGTAACTGATTGCATACACTTAATATTATGTTTGGACATGTTCAAAAAGGAGTTGTTTTGAATCAGTGTTGTATTCCTCTTTTTCAAGTCTAATTTGCTTTCTGTTCTAAGTGCCACTGCTGTGTTTGAATGAATACCAGTGTTTTCAGAAAATCCATCACAAGATAACGTTAGTTGCCAACCTGACACAGACTGTATCAGCAGAGTTTTACAGAATATATGCTGTTCTCCATTAGGAAGACTGTTTTTTAATGAGCCTATTTCATTTTTCTTCAAGGAACTAAGCTGAGGAAAACCCTTCAAACAGCATGGCTTCTTTAGACAGGTAGCAATTTATTGTTAGGCATTCGGAAACTGTTTGCCTAGCAAAAATAAACATACAATAAAATTATCTGAAAAGCATTCAGGTGAGTGTTTTGATTGAGCAAATGACAAGAAAGTTTGGAATCTGAGTATTTTGTAAATTATAGAAGCAACTTTGGCAATTTAAGGGATGAAGACAAATCAACTAGAAAAAATATATTTTAATTTCAGAAATGTGTAGTTGTGTAGAAGATACTAAAGGTAACAGAATAAAAGAATTCAACAAAGAAAGGAGAATTACATTTAAAAAGCAAAAAAGATTAAGAACACATGATGATTGACAAGTATTAATAGAGCTATTAAAGATTTTTTAAAGAAAATTCGCATGAAATATTTCAGTATTTCTCTAATGATTTTGACATTTTTTTTTCTGTTGAGTTTTAGCAATGAGATGTAAAAACCCAGCAGGCTACATGGTAAAAAGAGCTTTATTATTGTCTGACAACCAATCTTTTGAACGTCTGAGTATTCAAAACATACAAACACCCACACACCCAGAAAATAAATTGACAAGATGGATTGCAATTTTTCTAACTGATAGAAAAGACAAAGACATACCTGATTAGATATCACATATAAAAAGGAGACATACACTTATCTGTATCCAAACTAAGCTGTACCATAATTATGGTTTTATACTTTGTTTTTGTTCTAGGAAAAGGTGTTGGGAAACATATTTTTACACTGGGTAACCTACACCATTCTATTCTGCAAAGAGTTGTTTAAGTAGTAGAAAATAAATGAGTTGATATGAACAGTTTATGCTGGACAGGAAATTTTTAACAATCAATTGAGATATGTTTTGCATCTTTTATCTGATCTTTTGGTACGGAGAGTCAAGTATAGTCTGGGTTTTTCAAACCTTATGAACATCAGTATTATTGGAAAAAACTTCTTAAAATATTTTTGTTTAGATTTCAGTTACAAAGATTCTTCTCAATGGGATTAGTTGAGGCTTTAGGAAGTGCTATTTCTTGACAGCTTTTTTTCTGCATATGTGTGATGTTGTATTCCAAAATTTGAGAACTATGTCATAGATAGCATTCATATAGCTTGATAGCATACAGTGGTGCATGGAGAGAAAAGCATTTCCATCTTTTAAAATGCTTGCAAATATTTTCAGTGTCTGATTCACTTTAAATAACAAAGTCTCGGTTTTGCTTCTAGAAATTTTTTGCAGTTTAATTTTACCATTCATTTTCAAAATGATTCAGTCATAGTTTAGATCTTTCATGTTCATTAGTGAGATAACTAAATTTTTTAGAATTGAGAGTTATTTTTATTCATGACTTCATTCTAACCTTCTGCACCCTTCTTTTGACTTTGGTAGAAGATGAGAAAAGTCACTGCTGTTTGCAATAACACACAAAATATCTATAGCTAGCCATGAAGATAATTAAATGAAAATAATTTTTTAAAGATGAAAGGTGTTATATTTGAAATGCTATAAGTTCTCTATGGGTGTGTCAGTAAAAAACTTGATCAAAGGAACTACTAATAGAGCTAATAGGGGGAGGAGAAGATTGGGCTAATCCTTATGTGTAGACACTAATATTATGTAGAGGAATTTCTGGCTTTGGTTTCAGAGCCTTATTTGGTAACACTAGGATGGTTGGTATAATTGATGAAGCCAGGGAAGGTTCTAAAGTGTGCATTGTTGGATGACAAAGTGGCAGACTTCTGACTATAAACTAGCAGGGTCAGGTGACAGATGGGTAGGTTGCTGGGAAGGCTCTGCAGATGTGCCTTGAGAATTGGTATGATGTGTTGGGTATAGTCACAGGTTCCAGAATCAAGCTCAAGGGTTTGTAGCCTAATTTGTCACTTTCTAGCTATTTGACCTTTGAAAGGTCTCTTTCTTCATTAGTAAAATATAAATGAATCTTGGAAGAGTTAAAGTAGAGTAAATGCTAAATAAGCCCAGGTGCTTTATTCCTACTGAGAAAACAGAACCTGAAATTAAAACACTACTATTAAAGCAAGAAGGATAGAATGTTTCTATGAATTCTATATCTATAATATATGTATTGGAATCATTTTATTCATAGAATCTTTTGTTCATTTGACAGGAAGTTATTGGACACTGAGTATGTGCTCCTTGAGCTTGGCAATGTGCTAAGCACTGGAGACAAAAAAGGTAAATTAGATGCCATTCCAATAAGGAGTTAATTTGGTTAGGTACTGAAGGTTCTGTCATTTAAAGCTAGCAATTTTTGTGGATTAATTAACATTTGTTTAGTAGTGTAGAGTCTCTAAGTCTCAGCAATTTACTCTGTTCCTCTTCCTGGAGCAATAAACTAATCAATGTGATGAAGGAATAAATATCTGAAAAAAAAATAGCCAGAGTAGTTTATGAAGTTGAACAATGTGCTTCTATCTGTGAATGAGCTTCCTGAACTGAATTCTGGAGTTACTGGGACTCACCAACCAAGTTATAGAAATTATTGTTCCATGTTGGAACAAGGTCTTTACCACAAAATCTGTCCTACAACTTAGAGAGAGATAGAGGGCACAGTCTTCGATGGGCAAACAAAAGAGAAATGGTGTTCCTGGGGCAGGTAATGTCCTCCACCCATGGACATGTTAGAGAAAAGTGTCCTGTGATCAACTCTAATATTTCATTTTAACATTTGTCAGACATACTCCATAATTTCTTCTCCTTGTTTTACTTCAGTGAGATAATCTTTTCCCCCTCTCTTATCCACATTTTAGAAATTTCCAGAACTGTGAATTTGAATGAAACACAATGGAATAAATATTTTCCACTGTATCTCTTCTACAATCTTCTCTCTCCCAAATACCTAACTTTTAACATAACACTAAAAGTTTTACAGGCAGGTAAACTGGGCAGAGGGCCTCTCTATTAGAAAGATGATCTGGCTGAAGGCTCCCTTGCGGCTTTTGTGTGTTTTCATATTCATCACCTCCTTTTCCATCGGTACACAGTGTCAAATCCTAAGGAAAAGAGCTGTCTGCCTTTCTTACCAAGTGAGTAACAATAACACAGTGGTTACTTTCCCTTCTTTCCCCACCAGCATAGTGTCAGCAAACACTGTCAGACTGAAGCTTGTAATACTGCCAAAACTATCAGCCTTTCAGAGTACCTCACTGTGGTTCTGCATTCCACTTCCTTCCTTGGGTTGTCCAGGTGCCCTGTACATCCAGTTGAGAAGGATGAAGTGGAATCCAAAACAGGTGGGGTCTGCAGGACCCTGACCAGGTTGGGAAAGCTAGGGTAAGAAAGCCTTCTCTAAAGATCTTAGTGTTACTCTCTTAGAGCCCTGTCTGGCCAGGAATACCAGGAAAGGAATCTTTCTCTAAAGATCATACACACTAGTAAAACAGTTCTCTTAGATGATTAGATGATAGTCAGCTCTCTTAGACGATTTCCAGTGACAATATTCCAGTGGAATAATGACAGCATGTGTCATTATTCCATTATTCCATGGTAAACAAAGGTTATATGAAACTTGGGAAGTAGGAAGGGATTTCCAGGGCAGGTTTACATTATTGATTGGGGCTTCAGGCATTGGGAACCTCATTTGCACACAGAAGCATTCCAGGTGCTGGGATATATGACTGCCTTTTGAATTGTGAGGTTGGGTGTCACTGGACTATGAGTCCCATGGCATACAGGCACAGAAAAGGAGGAAGTGGTCCTTGCTCCTACCAGTCTCAAGATTTGAGGCTTTTGTCTCAAGATTCAGATTTCCAGGGTGTGAACAATCCTCTGACCTCACTGTAGCTCCATGCCTGTTTCTCCAGTCATTCAGCCTATGTGCTCCACACCTCACTCCTACCCCCAGCTCCTTACTGAGACAGAGGCAGACTCCAGATCTCAGAATAGTGAGGCTATAACTTACCTTTCTTCTAACCTCACTTCTTTTCCTTACCTTCCCATTTCATTCTCTTCCTTTCTCTTATCCCATCCCTTCTTTTTTTTTTTAAATACTTTATTTTTTTTTCTTCAAGTTACATCTCAGTAACAAACCCCTCCCTATTCCCCCTTCCTAACCCGCCCTTCCACCCTCTTCCCTCCAGAGGTTTCCCCTTTCAGTCCAACAGCTGGTTCCTTCTCTTATAACAGTAAGTATTATACAAAACAATAGATATAAATATGCCACATTTATGAGAGTAAATTGGCCCAGTATACCTTCCCAATGTTCAGTTTATACCTATTTGGCCCCTGACTTTAACATTCTACTATCTACCCAACTCCATGAGTTTAAAGGTCTATATGTGACTCAACATTCTTACTATCTTGCAACACACTTTTAAGAGTATCTTCTTAGATCTATAACACCCTCTTGATTCCTAAACAGTTCAAAATTTAACTATAAGATTCTATCTGTCTATTCTTCAACCACCTCAGAGACCTGAGAGGGATAAATATATTTGCTTATATAGGAAGTGCAGAGCCTGCAGCTTCCAAAACTAAGAAAGAACATACCAATAACTGCCTGGACAGTTCCCATTTTCTCTCCATACATTCCAGCATCAATCTTCAGCCTTTGGGTCCTGTTTCTCTGACAGACATTTGTTGTAGAGCAGGGATTATGAAGGACTTACCTACCCTGTCTTGGCAGAGTTAGGCTGTCGACTTCCCTGCTACCAAGTTTTGTCCTTTTTGGACAGCAGTCTGTCTGCAGTTGGTGCAAGGGGTTTTTTTCATGCCAAGAGAAAGGCTTGCCACTAATTCAACCATCTTACAGTGGAGGTTCTTCGATGCTTATCTTCTACTTGGAGTAGAATAGGGGGTGCTGTCAGGCGCTGATATGTCTCGATATCAAAAAAAATCTTGATTTAAGATAACATCTTTGAATGCCATATTCTGCAGATCTCTAGGGGTTTTTGAAGATGCCCTAACCATCTCTTGTATTTAGATAAGCAAATGCTTCCCAATGGTATCATACCTAGAGATACTTAAAAATAAAATGTGAAGCTCTGACCTCTTGATACCAACCGTCTAAAACGGTCTAGGATAGTTAAAACAAACTCCTAGTCATGCAAACATGTCTCTTTGTTAGCTACTATGACAGTCTATCACAGATATTCTCTAAACTACCCAGTAATCAAGTTGCTAAGAGACAAGCAACATTTGCTTATCCCATCCCTTCTTTCTCTTTCTTTTTCCTTAATAGGGAAGGAGGTGTAGCTTCCACGGTGCACTTGTGGAAGTCAGAGGACAATTTGCAGAGGTGTCCTGAAGATGACCTCTTGATCTTCCTGCTTCTAGACCTCCCTCTCAAGCACTGAGATTTCAGTATTAAATTTGTGCATCACTGTACTTGGTTTATGCATTACTGGAAATTAGACTAACTAAAGCTTTGTGCATGTTAGGCAAGCTATCAATTAAGCTAAACTCCCAGCCCAATCTCCCATATTTCTAACAAGGGCATTGGGAATAGGGAATATTATAAATATAGTGGAGACATTGATAATGGAAAATAATTAGAAAAGTGCCCCCTTTAAACTCGTGATAGTCTTGGACAAACCACTGAGTTCTTTATTAATGAAACCAAATCTCAACAACCATAGAGCAATAAACTACAGTGAGAACCACTGTACATTTCAGTATGAACAAACCAGGCAAACTGGATATGCCTGGAAGTCTCCTGAAAACTAACGGATGTTGGAAAAACAGTCTCCTAAGAATGAGTTAGGATACGAACAGCTGTTAAAACACAGATCAGTGTTCTGCACACAATTTATTTAATATTGATTATATAGAACTCAAAATGTAAAGTATAATGTGAAAGTCCTCAAAATACAGAGAACCAAAAAAAAAAAACCCAAGAAATTATGAGGACAAAAGATCAAATGGCATTATCCACCAGAAGACCCAAATATTGGAAATATAGAAAAAGACTTATTACCCAGCGGGCAGACTCAGATTCCACGCAGAGATAATCCCCACCCTGCTGGGCATCCCCAGGTCTCCAGCAGATGATCCAGCTATCTGGCGAAAGGTTGTGACCCTTGGAAGTGAGCAGCTCAGCTGCAAAGTGCCTTCAGACTGCAGATTGCAACCCACTGCTGTGACGTCACTGGCCAGTTTCCAGGCCGCGGGAGTGGCAAGGCTATTGGGGGTGAAGGGCAGATTTACCCATCACAGGAACCAACCCCGGGCAAACTGCGAGGTATTTGAAACTGTTGTATATCGGAATTTTGTACTAGTACTGGCCCTTCCGGCGGGGAACCAGAACTTACTTGTACACAGCTCCACCCCCTGGATTAGTTAGGTCTCCTAGCTCTGCCAAGACAGGGTAGGCAAGTCCTTCATAACCCCTGCTCTACAATCAATGTCTGTCAGAGAAATGGGGCCAAACAACTGAAGATCGATGCTGTAATGTATGGAGAGAAAATGGGAACTGTCCAGGCAGCCAATGGTATGTCATTTCTTAGTTTGGGAAGCTGCAGGCCCTGTACTTCCTATAAAATCAGATATATTTATCCCTCTCAGGTCTGAGGTGGTTGAAGAACAGATAGCTAGAGTCTCATAATTAAATTTTGAGTTGTTTAGGAGTTAAGAGAGTGTTATAGATCTAAGAAGATGCTTTTAAAATTGTGTTGCAAGTTAGTGTGAATGTTGAGTTAGATATAGAACTTTAAACTCATGGAGATGGTTAGATAATAGAATGTTAAAGTCAGGTGCCAAATACATATGGACTGAACATTGGAAATGTACGCTAAGCCATATAACCCTCATAACTGTGGCCTAATTACCTCTGTTGTTTTGTATTGTATTTATTATTATAAGAGAAAGAGCGATTTGTTGGACTGAAAGGGGAAACTGTAGGGGGAAATAAGATATACCTTAAACTTAAAAAAAAAGGGAAGAGGATGGGGGGTTGAGGGTGGGACTGGAGGGGGGAATAGGGAGAGGGCTGTGATTGAGATGTAACCTGAAGAAATAAAAAATAAAGGAAAAAAAAAGAAAAAGACTTATATATTTTCAGCAAGCAAGGAAAAATGACCTAGAGAAGCATAAAAAGATAGAGTTCAACAAAGAAAGGTGATATACAAAATATTAAAAACAGTAATAAAAGAAAGAAAAATTTGAACAGAAGAGTTCAGTAATGGTATTTTATAACATCACTAGGGGTATCCAAAATTAGAAAGTAAGAGAGAGAGAGAGAGAGAGAGAGAGAGGAAGGAGAGAGCCTCAGGGACTTCCAGAACAACACCAATTGTAATATTTATGTTATGAAAGGAGAAGAGAAATATGATAAAAGTAAATAAAAAATCATAAACTATGTGAAGGATTTGAACAACATCATCAATCACTTTCCTAAAATGTTTGTAGAATACCACATGCAAAATAGAAGAGAACACATTCTTTTCTGGTTCGGACGGAACATTCATCTTCATAGTCTACAATGTGAATCACAAAGAAACACCAATTAAGTTTTAAAGGATTGCAATTATTGGAAGTATGTTTTGTAATCATAAAATTAAATCTGCAAATGATAACAAAATAATGAGGGGAAAACTCTTAGAACACAACAGAGTACTACTCAGCTATTAAAAACAAGGAAATCATGCAATTTGCAGGCAAATGGATGGAACTAGGAAAGTTCATTCTGAGTGAGCTAACTCAAACCCAGAAAGATACACACAGCATGTACTCACTTATAACTTTATAACTGGATTTTAGTCATTTAGTTCAGGATAACTATCCTACAATCCACAGACCCAACGAAGCTAAGTAACAAGGTGGGACTAAAGGAGGATGCTTGAATCTCATTCAGAAGGGAACTAGAATAGACATTGGAAGTGGATGTAGAAAGGGAACTGAGTAGGAGAGGGTGTGGGAAGGGGAACAAGAGTGGGTATCAAGTGTGGTTACAGTGGGGGTAAGAGGTGAGAGGGCTTGGAGAGAGAAGGGAAACTGATGGGGGTGTAATTCTGAAACCAGAGGGAAACCTGCAAAAGGGTGTGCTCCTGGGAGGATATGGGGGTGACCCTAGCTGAGACTCCTAGCAGAGGATGACATGGAGATGGAAGTGGCCACCTCCTAGCCTGGCAGGACTCCCAGTGGAGGGAGAGGGACACTAAGTCACCCACAAAACCTTCGACTCATAATGTGGATGCAAGATGTACAGTGATAAAGATGGAGCAGTGATTAAGGGAATGGCCAACCAATGACTAACACAACTTGAAACCCAGCCCATGGGAGAGAGCCAACTCCTGACTCTGTTAATGACAGTCTGTTATGCTTGCAGACAGGAACATAGCATAACTATTTTTTGAGAGGTCCCACCCAGCAGTGGATCAAACAGATGCTGAGATCCACAGCCAAACATTATATGGAGCTCAAGGAGTGTTGTAGAAGAATGGAAGGAAGAATAGAGGGATCTGGAGGAGACAAGAACTCCACAAGAAGACCAACAGAGTCAACTAACCTAAGCCCCTGGGGGCTTACAGAAGCATCAATCAAAAAAGCACATATAGACTGGACCGTGGTCACGTACACATATGTAACTGATAAGCAGCTTGGTCTTCATGTATATCCTCTAGCAAGTGAAGCAGGGACTGTATCTCACATGGACTCTGTTGCCTGTTTGTGGATCACTTTACCTTAGCTCTGCTGCCCTTTCTGGACTCAGCATAAGAGGATGCTCTTAGTCCTGATGCGACTTGAAGAAGGACTTGAAGGGTGAATTGATGGCAAGGGGTGTTCCCTTTTTCTGAGGAGAAGGGGAGGAGTAAAGGAGGAAGAGAGTGGGATTTGGGACCAGGGAGAGAGAAGGGAGGGACTGCGATTGCGATGTTAAAATGAATGAATGAATGAATGAATGCTAAACAAAAATGGGTCTATGTAAATGGCTCACCAAGTAAGAGTGCCTGCTGGTCTACAAAAGGACCAGAGCTCAGTTCTTAGCACCCACAGTCAGGGGCTCACAATTGCCTCTAACTCTATGTCCAGAGATCTGATGCCTTTTCTGCAATAATCAAAAGTATGCACAAACACATGCACATACTAACAGATATATGCACGAATAGATAAAGAAAAAAAAAGAAAGTTAAATAAAGCATTATTAAATAGGTAATCAAAGATGAAATGTAAAAGGATATTGGGAATTATTTTGAGAGGAAGGAAAGTGAAAATATAAACAACTAAAATTTATATAGATAGGTTAAGCAGTATTGGAAGGAAATTCCCGAACTTAAAAGTTCATATGAAAAAATAAGGGCTCAAGTCTACAACTTAAATGTACTTGCTGCTTTTCTGTTACTGAGACAGAGCACTATGATCATGGCAAAAGAAAGTATTTAATAGATTTGTGTTCAGAGGGTTAGGGTCCATGATGGTGGAGTGAAGGCACAGTGGCAGGAACAGCTGAGAGCTGAGAGCTGACATCTGGTTCCACAAATAAAAGGTAGAGAAGGAAAGAATTGTGTTAGTCTTTTGAAACTTCAAAGACTGCCCCAAGTGTCACAGCCCCTCCAACAAGGACACATCCCATTATCTTTCTCAACCAATTCCATTAATTAGGTACCAAGATTCAAACATATGAGTCTTTAGGGGCCATTCTTATTCAAATCATCATATTAAGTTTTAGAGAAACGTAGGAACATAAAATGATGGAAAGTAGAAATCAATTAAATTGCAAACATAAAAATCAATGCAACTAAATGCTAGGGTTATGCTCACTTCAGGAAAGAATCCCTGTTTCAGGGAAGGTCTTGCTAATGCAGCTCAGAATGGCCTGAAACTTGCTGTGTAACCCAGGCTAGCCTTCAACTTGCAATCCTTTAGCTTCTACCACATCACTTATGAGATTATAAACATGAGCAGCCATGAGCAGCCTAAACTAGATTCTTTTAAAATTGTTTTTTCAAGACAGGGTTTCTCTGTGTAATAGCCCTGGCTGTCCTGAACTCACTTTGTAGACTAGGCTGGCCTCAAACCCAAAGATATCTGTTTGCCTCTGCCTCCCGAGTGCTGGGATCAAAGGCATGTATCACCATGTCTGGCCTAAAACTAGATCTCCGAAACAATAAATAAATAAATAAAATTGAAAAGCCTCTGATGAAATTAACCAGTAAATAAAAGAAGAAAGTAATAATCAACATCGACAAAGAGAGAGGGAACATTACTGTGTATCAAGTTGACATTAAAATGGTAAGAGAACATTCTATGGACAACTTTATACACATAATTCTATAACCTAGGTGAAACAGGCAAATTCTTATGAAGACAAAACTATGAAAACTTCATTAAAACTGACAACGTCTCAGATTAGACCTGTTTAACAATCTCATTCATTGCTAAATATGCTCAGAAGGTATTTCCAAGCCCACAGAGATGCACTGGAGACCACTGCAAGAATTAAGGAAGAAGTAGCATCAATTCTGCCTTGTCTTAGAGCTTATTAAAAAAAGAAAAAATACTGATGTTAGAACAAGATAATGACAGTGAAAGATATGATCAATATTCCTCTCGAACAGGAATCAGTAACTCAAATTCAGTAATACGTCAAACTAGCAATAATTGTAACCATGTGATGGTTATGCGAACGAAAGCTATAGATATTATAAATGCCAGCTCCTTTCTGAACCAGTCCTGGCTCAACACTTTAAAAATCCACCTGTGCACATCATCACGTTAACAGACTTAGTAGCAAAAAGACTGCACGATTACATCAAGAGACACAGAAAAAGCATTTGACAAATTCAACATCCAATTCAGGATGAAAACTCTCAGCTCACTTGAATATAAAGAATGCCTTTAGTCTATGAAATCTCTACAGCTAACATCATACTTACTGGTGAAAGACTAATTGCTTTCCCTCCATGATAGAAACTAGGCAACCACTTCTCTCCTCATTCACATTCAATATGGAACTTGAAATCTAGTGAAAGCATTTATTCTAGAAAATGAGGCAAGAGACATTTTCCCTTTTGTTTCTTTTATTTCTAAATTATTGAAAAGGAAAAAAATTAAACTATTCTTATTTGTGTTATGATTTTCTACACGACAATATTCTAAAATAGACTAAAAACCCCAGAGCTAATAAATTGAGTTTAATAAGGTTGCAGTATTCAAGTGTAGTAGTCAGAATTCAATACATTTTTAGAATATACAGGAAACAGTTGGAAAATTGAAATGTTAAAAACACAGTAATATTTGTGATCATGCCACTGTGAAAATATTCTGAGATAAAGATAGTAAAATTTGTGCAAGATTTGTATACTGGTGATATTGATGAAGTCATATATCTTATTTGTTGGTTGAAAGATCCTATTCTGGATAAAATGCAAATATTTATCTTTATATTTAATGTATTCTAAATCAATATCACACAGGAATTACTTTTGAAAATATCAAGGAGGTGACTATATGAACTATATTGAAAGATAAAAATCTGAATATTCAAATAATTTTTATATACTGAGATTAAGGACACACATCATTGTCTCCTTAAGGTTATAAACATTGTATCAGACAGAATTCAATCAGTACAATTAAGTACCTGAAGAGTTAATTTATAAAGAGAAAGTCTTGGCACTGGGGATGTTGTTTGCTTTGTGAAGTTCTTGTTTAACATTCAGGAAGCCAGGGTTTGATTCTTAGCATGGCATAAACTGGGCATGATGGTATATAATTGTAATCCCAGCAATTGGAAGGTAGAGGCAGGAAGATTAGGAGTTCAGAGTCATCCTTGGCTACATAAAAATATTTGAGGCCAGTTATCTACATATGAAACACTGTTGCAAATAAACAGAGATGAAGGAGGTGAGGGGGTGAAAATGTTTTGGGGGTTCATTGGATGTGAAGGTCCAGTTCAAAATTGAGTGGGCCTATCACTTTGGAGCTCTGGTAAGGAAACATCACTGTAGTAAAACTGCTTAACTCTTGAGCCAGAAAGAATGCAGAGAGGACCAGTGAGGTTTCCCCAATCCTTTTTGAGAACATGCTCTCAATTAAAGATTTCCCAGAAATCCACACAGGCTAAAGTTTGAACCATCTTGGGAACCAAGCTTTTAACACTTGCACCTTTGGGGATATCCACACAAAATATTATTGGGTGAAGGCATTGTAGTAAGAGCAAAAACACAGAAATGTAGAAAATTGGAACAAGAGGAAGATTTGAAATAGATTCAAACAATAGTGATTAACAGACTTTATTTTCAAAGTTACAAAGACAAGCAAACAGGCAAAGGGCAGAGTCTTTCAGTAAGTGAAAGAAGTTCATTTAGAAACCAATGATTTTTTTCATCTATATTTAACTCCATAAACAGAAATTAACTCTGAATACATCATAGATGTATATGCAAAAGCAAAAATTTAAAATTATTAGGAAAAAATTTTTTGATTGAGAGAAAGTCTTAGATACAATACCAGAAACAATTCACCAAATAGGAAAGGGGTAAATTGAATGTTATGAAAATTAAAAATGTTAGTTCTCTATAGAATGCTATTAAAGGGATAGCAAGATAATACGGAGGAGAAATATCTACAAATTATACATCAAGTCATACATTAGATAAAAAATTTGCATCATAATTTGTAAAGAACTCTCAACACCGAAATTTAGGAAACAACCCAAATTAAAACATGGATACAGTTCTTGCATCTCACTTTTCTTCCAGCCCCACAAAATACAGATTGCAAAAAAAAAAAAAAATTAAAATGTTCTTTATTGTTAGTCACTAGGGAAATGAACATGAAAAACACCAAGAGGTCGAGATAACCTTATACACGTACTAGCTGTTCTAAAATTAAAAATAAAACACATAGAGATGATTCCTAACATTGATGCTGCAGAGTGAAAAGGATTCTCCCTCACTGCTGATAGGAGCGCAAAATACTGATCCACTTTGGAGGACGACATGGCAGCTTCTCAAAAGGATAAATACGCATTTGCCAGATACTCTGCCAATTACATTGTAGGTATACATTGTAGGAAACTGTAATGTTCATACAGGCACACACACATACACAGACTGTAATATTCATACAGACACACACACATACACACACACACACACACACACACACACACACACACACAAGTATTCTTAGCTCCACAGAAGAATTGTTTTAGTGGCATTATCAACAATCACCTAAACCTGGAAGCATCCCATTTACTTTCCTTCCAGTGGGTGAATGGACACTGAAGTTAGTGCATTAACTAATTAACTAATTAGCTAATTAATTAATGCCAACTAAAAAGGAAAGAATGCTTGACAGTCACACAGACTTGAGTGAATCCTCTGAGATGTATGCTAACAGGGAGAGGCTATACCATCTTAGTTACACACCATTTTGGAAGTACCCCTCCCCAGCAGAGAAAATAAATAGACACCAGAGGCTTGTCAGGCTTATGGGTGGGTGATGGAGGATGTGGACCTGGCATGGAAGTTGCAGCATCATTTATGAGTAGTCAGCTGTTCTGTGCTTTGTCTGTGGTTATGGTGAAACAAACTATGACTGTTGAAGGCTCAGAGCTATATCAAAAAGGGCAAATTTTACTGTTAGCAAATAGAGTTCCATCTGATTCATCATCACTGTTCCATGTACAACCCTAAGATGACTCAGTGTGCTTCCAGCTGTCTAATCTATAGTTTCATGCTAAATAAAAGGGTTTAATAGTTTGCTCTTTTGTTAATATTTTTTAATGTTCATCTAGGAACTTAATAGATGGCCTTAAGGTTAATATTAAAGCTAATAGCTTCAAATTGGGTGTTTTCAAGGATTTAAGCCCCGGTAGTGGTAGTCCCTTTTGGTACTTACTTAGTACTCCAGACCACGCTTTAATTAAAATGGTAATTTGTAGGAGTTAGATAAATTAGATTTAGAAAATATATAGGAGTTTCTGATACTGTCTCTTAATTCGGGGCCTGAAGAGCATTATCAGCATGAAGTCAGCAAAAACAGGAAAGACTTAATAGACAGAAAAACAAGGTTGAAGTCAGGAAAACAGGAAAGACTCAATAGACTTGAAGAAACAAAGTATCTGGCCTGACATTGTTTTCAGCTGCTAAGTGGGCGGAGCCCAAATTAAGCTGAAACAGAGTTCCTCCTATTTAAGGACAGTGCATGTAGCCCAGAAAGAGAAGAGGCCCCTGATGCTAGAGAGCTCCAAGAGTCCTGCTGAAAAAAGGGCTGGCCATTGATGGCCAGCTCTCTCCCTGAAGCAGAAAGAAGCCGGTGAGCAAAGAAAGCCTGAGCAAGACACCAAAAGGCCAAGGACTGGACCCTGTGGCTCAGCTTTTGCCTGGAGGGGTTTGATCAGACATGATCAGTGGCCTAGGGGAAACTGTGCCTGGCTTTAAGGACTGAGGCAGAGCAGCTGAGTTCCTGATTCAAAAGAAGTAAGTTGGCCTGCAGACTGCTGCGGTCTCCCACAGAGAAGAAAGCATGAAGCCTTATTTAAGGTGAGACTGCAATAACCAACTTACCCTGACGAACTTGCATCTGAGAGATCCAGAAAAAGGACTGCTAAGTGCGTTAAAGAATCTACAACAAAGACTGTGTTCCTGACGACTGAGGACCTGCCCCAGAGACTGTATCATTCTAAAAGGTTATGAAAGTAGTTGTTATAATTATCAATAGGTTTAGTGGATAGGTTAAAGGGGTTGTAGGAATTTATAGGATTAATAGTTAAGAAATTGTTGGTGTTTGTTATAAGTGAATTTAGTAATAAATAAATAAGTGTTAAATAATAATTTAAAAGATTGGTTACAGTAATTTCTATAAAAAATTTAATCATTGATCTTCAGTAACACTTCCTCTAAAAATACAATAAAATAAAGATTCTCACCGTTCTTTTCACTATTCATTTTCTGATCTTTCTTAATTTAGTGACATCTGAATTTTTCATTCCCACAGAAGAGCCTTAAAGTGGGAGCTTTACCTAAAAAAGTGGTAGTGGTAATGTTTCCCCGGGGTGGGGGAGGAGGATGAATAAAAGTATTGACTAGAATGTTTCATGCTCTTTCAAAACTGGACATCAGCCTGGTATGCATTTTCCTCCTTTATGCTTTTCTAATAGGAGAATTAAAGACTAGTTAGGTAACAAAAACTATAAAGATCTTGAAATGTCACCTGTATGGAACTTTTTCACCTGTTACAATTCCAAGAAGCCCTTTGCCAGACTCACCAATCATCTGAAACCTCAGCCCATCGTGGTTTTGAGGGGACGGCTCAGTCTGTGTTGGTATTGATATTTCATTCTCACTGAATACACTCCTATTCGTAGATTAGCAGATAAAATCACCAAGAGAGGGCTAAATTCTATAACAGTGAAGAGAAATATTGAGCATTGTGTCTTCTTTTGGATCAAGAGGAGACACAAAAAGATAGAAATCTCTTCTTTCATAGACAGTATCATATTTGGGGTTATCATTGCTGTGATGAAACATTACAAGCACAGAAACCTGGGGAGGAGAGGGTTTATTTGTCTTAAACTTCCTTCATCATGGAAGGCTGTCAGAACAGGAACTCAAGAAGGATAGGAATCTGGAGTCGGGAGCTGATACAGAGACCATGGAGGAGTTCTGCTTACTGGCTTGATCCTCAGGGTTTGGTCAGTCTGCTTTCTTACAGCACCATGATCACCAGCCCAGGGATGGCACCACCCACACTGGGACAGGACCTCCCCCATAAATCAGTAATTAAGAAAATGCCTTACAGTGGGACATTATACAGACATTTTCTTAGTGGAGATTTCCTCCTTTCCCGTGACTCCAACTTGTGTCCAGCTGACATAAAACTAGCCACCACCAATGGTCTGTGCTTTGAATCTTCCAATTTAGTCCAAATAGTTTACATGATGGAGGCCTCCAAATTCACTGGAATTTATCAGTTTTTGCATCCTGACCAAGTTTGATAATACTATTGTCAATTAAGTGTTCCAGTTTGCTAACCTAACCTGTCAACTCTTTGATGAAATCTTTGGACTATTACCTGCACTAACTGTAGCCCACCCACTGGTGGCAAACACAGTAGAGATTAAATAGCCTTTCTATGTTTTTGGGAACTATTTGGTGCCCATCTGATAAATGACTAAATGCTTCATAGTGACTAGTGAGATAAGTTCTGTAGGAGGTAGTTGGAAGAAATGAGTTTTTTCTTCTGTCTCCATGGCCTTCCCTTCTGCATTAATATGGAAATAATTGGTTTTGTTCTCATTAAGTCACCCAAAATTCTGTTTAAAGGAAATCAGTAGAAAGAGGAAATTCATGTTTCAAATTTCCAGACAGAAGACTTCATTTTTACCTAAAAATAATTTAATCAAGGGAAAGCATCAAGCATTAAATGCATGCAATGCCAAAAAATGGGGGGCGGGGTGGGTTGGGATATTGAAGGCTGAAAGAGACTTAATAATCTCTAATTGGTCCACAGATGTCTGGGTGACTTCTGATTAAATTTTCTACAGGTATATGCATCAGTGGGATAAAGTGAGATGTGAAAAAGAGGCTTTGCAAGAGATCAGATCCCGTATGAGACTCACTTTCAGAGACTCTGTTAAATCAAAGCTTGCCTCTCAGCTCACTCTTGTCTCAAAGCAAGGAGTCACCTTTCAGTGTCGTAATATAAAATCAGCGTTTTAACCTGTAACATTTTTACATGGGAATATGTGGCTAGGTCATGGCTGCTCTGTGGTTAATACCGGAGTGCATTTGAACAGTGATGAGTAGGTCCTGCCAGCGGAGTCCATGTTCACCTAAGCTAGAACTGAAAGTACCATCAAGTTGACTAGAACAGAAGGAAAAAGTTTAGAAAGAATAACATGGCCATTAACTACACTTCAACAGGGAGAATGAGGAAAGGCTAACAACTATGATTGGTAGTGTCACTGTCTGGTCTTTTTCAGTAACCAGAAGCCCTCTGTTACTATAGTGCTTGTGTAATCTGGTTTCCTGTCTTCTCAGGGTGGGGACTGACAGATACAGAATCATGCACTTAATGTCATATCCTTCAAGTTCTGATGCATCACACCATAAAGCAGTGGGAAACAAGGTACCTGGAGAACTACTACTCATTTTGCCTCCATAGTCTTCCACAAGGCATGATACTCCATCAATCTTGTATCACCCTTGTGTTTGGCATTTTCCATTCTGTGACAGTCATTATGAAAGTTGTAACCATGCCTTATTCGTAGGTCTGGAAAATAAAAGCAGGTTCAATGTAAGGACTATTTTTTCCTTTATTGAAGATAGAATTTTTTTTTCAAATAATACATTTTGATTTTGGTTTCTTCTCCCTCAATACCTCGCAGTTCTTCCCTTCCTTCCATTCAGTACCAATAACACCCATTTTATTTCTCCTTAGAAAATAAACAGGCATTGGGGATCCAAGATGGCGGCAGTCAGCAAAGAGACATTTTGAGCTGGGGAGAAAATAGCTACAACATGGCAGAAATATAAACAAGCTGAGCAACATCCTGAGAAGCGTGAACACACAGGGTCACACCCAGGGAACCCAGGGACTAGTAGGGGTCCCTTGTGGGACCCTCAGACAGTCCTAGGCAGCGGAGAGCAGCTCTGTGCTGACCCAGGAGGCGTGAACTCAGGCAGGGCTGCACAGAACCCAGATGGAAAGGAGCAGTGCTGTATGGACCCAAGCAGCAGGAAGCGTGGCGTGGAAACCAGGCTGAGGAGCAAGCTGCAGAAGTGGGCAAGACCCACTCAAAAACCCAACAAGTGGACAGGCTCGGGGCCCAAAGCAGAGGCTAGTGGCGTGGGACACACAGGCTCGGGCCTGTGTCTCAGGGCCAAAAGCAGAGGTTAGTGTCAAGAGACACAGAATCCTGTCCTAAGTGGAGACCTTCAGCGTGGGGCAGAGGTCCAGGGTACAGAGCAGAGGCCACTGGCGAAGGACACAGGCCCAGGACCCAGGGCAGAGGTCAGCATGGACCTGGCCATAGAAGCAGGCAAAAGCCATGCAGTGGCTGGCAGGGAAGCACAAGCATATCTGGGCTTACCCAGAAAGGTGCTAGACAGAAAGGTCCCTCTACTGGATATACAATCACTTGGAAGAACATTGTGCTCAGACAGGGCAGAGGGCTGCTCTTCTTGCACCAATACAGTCTCCTGCAGGTCTGATTACTGCAAGGTCTTGGGAGGTAGCCTCAATTGCCAGATAGAGATACCTCCCGGCTATCTGACCACCCAGTATTCACACTGTTACCTCAACACCCTAAAGTGGACCTGCAGTGCCACTAAAATGGTCCAGAAGACATAAGGAACAATCAGCTTAGGGCAACCAGATGGCTAAAGATCAGTGAAAGACCAAAACTGTCAAAAATCATATTTCTATGACTCCAACGAAATTCATCAAGGTTAACAGAGCAAGCCCTGAACATCCCACCACAGCTAAACACATGAAAATGATGACAAATCTATACTTAGGAAAATGATGGAATCCTTTCAAGAAGAAATTAAAATATTGAAAGAATACAAAGAATCCTTAATTGTACAAATAAAAGCATTGGAGAATACCATTAGAGACCTCCAAGCCAATGCAGCCCAACATGAGCAGGAAAGAGAAAAGGCAATGGAAGATTTGAACAATTTGAAAGATTAACAAAGACAAGCAAATTGGAACAGGAAACATATAAAACAAATTAAATGTATCAAAACTTGAAATTGGAAGTATAAGCAATAAAGAAAACACAAACAGTGATAGAGTGGAAGTGGAGAATCAAGGGAAGAGAACAGGAACTAAAGACATGAGTATCACAAATAGGATACAAGAGATGGAAGACAGGATCTCAGGTATGGAAGATTCGATGCAAGAAATCAGTACAACAACCAAAGAAAATGAGAAATCTAAAAAAGTTCTCACCCACAACATCCAAGAAATCAAGGACTCAATGAAAAGACAGAACTTAAGAATTATAGGCATAGAGGAAACAGAAGACTCCCGACTCCAAGGTCTGGGAAACATCTTCAACAAAATCATAGAAGAAAACTTCCCAAACCTAAAGAGAGAGATTCCAATAAAATTCCAAGAGGCTTACAGAACACGAAACAGATTAGATCAGAAAAGAAATTCCTCTCACCACATAAGAATTGAAAACCAAATGTACAGAACAAAGAATATTAAAAGCTGTAAGAGAAAAAGGTCAAGTAACATATAATGGCAGACCCATCAAAATTATACCTGACTTCTCCTCAGAAACAAAGTCATGAACCAAATGGACCTAACAGATATCTACAGAACATTTCACCCAAACACAAAGAATACATCTTCTCAGCACTGCATGGAACGTTCTCCAAAATCGACCATATAGTCAGACACAAAGCATGCCTCAACAGAAACAAAATAAAATATAAATAGTCCCTTGTATCTTATCAGACCACCAAGGAATAAAGCTGGACTTCAACAACAACAAAAATAACAGAAAGTCTACACATTCATGGAAACTGAACAACTCTTTACTGGATGACTACTGGGTCAAGGAAGAAATAAAGAAGGAAATCAAAGACTTTTTAAAATCCAATGGAAATGAAGGCACAACATACCCAAACCTATGGGACACAATGAAAGCAGTGCTATGAGGAAAGTTCATCTTACTAAGTGCCTTCAAAAAGAAAATTGTGATAGCTCATATTAGCAATTAACAGCTGAACTGGCAGAAATGGAAAAAAAAGAAGCAAACACTCACAAGAGGAGCAGAAATGAGGAAATCATCAAACTTAGGGCTGAAATCAACAACTTAGAAACAAAAAGAACAATACAAACCCTTAGCCAAATTAACTAAAAGGCAGAAGGAATAACCCAAATAAACAAAAGCAGAAATGAAAAGGGATAAATAACAACAGACATTGAAGAAATCAAGAGAATCTTTAGGTCCTACTTTAAAAATCTATACTCCACCAAATTTGAAAACCTAAGTGAAATGGACATTTTTCTTGATAGATTCCACCTTCCAAAGTTAAATCAAGATCAGGTTAACAGATTAAACAGCCCTATAACCCCTAAGGAAATAGAAACAGTCATTAAAAATCTCCCAACCCAAAAAAGCTCAGGGACAGAAGGTTTCAGCACAGAATTCTACCAGACCTTCAAAGAAGAGCTAATACCAACACTCTTCAAACTCTTCCATAAAATAGAATCAGAAGGAACACTGCCAAACTCATTCTATGAGGCCACAGTCACCCTGATTCCTAAACCACACAAAGATCAAACAAAGAAAGAACTTCAGACCAATTTCCCTCATGAACATAGGTGCAAAATTACTTAATAAAATACTGGCAAATAGAATCCAAGAACACATCAAAAGTATCATACACCATGATCAAGTAGGCTTCATCCCAGGAATGCAAGGATGGTTCACATATGAAAATCCATCAATGTAATTCACCATATAAACAAGCAGAAAGAAAAAAAAAAACACATGGTCATCTCACTAGATGCTGAGAAAGCATTTTACAAAATCCAACACCACTTCATGCTAAAAGTCCTGGAAAGAACAGGCATACAGGGATCATACCCAGAAATAATAAAGGTGTTATTCAGCAAGCCAGTAGCCAACATCAAATTAAATGGAGAGAATCATGAAGCATTTCCTCTAAAGTCAGGAACAAGACAAGGATGTCCACTTTTGCCATATCTCTTCAACATAGTACTTGAAGTTCTTGCTAGAGCAATAAGACAGCTAAAGGAGGTCAAGGGGATACAAATTGGAAAAGAAGAAGTCAAATTATCCCTATTTGCAGATCATATGATAGTATACATAAGCGATCCAACAAATTCTACAAGAGAACTCATACTGCTGATCAACACCTTCAGCAAGGTGGCTGGATACAATATTAATTTTAAAAAATCAGAAGCCCTCCTTTATACAACAAATAAATGGGCTGAGAAAGAAATTAGGGAAACAACACCCTTCACAATAGCCACAAGCAATGTAAAATATCTGGGGGTAACTCTAACCAAGCAAGTGAAAGACCTGTACAACAAGAACTTCAAGTCCTTGAAGAAAGAAATTGAAGAGACCATCAGAAGATGGAAAGATCTCCCATGCTCATGGATAGGTAGGATCAACATAATAAAAATGGCCATCCTTAACCGGGCGGTGGTGGCGCACGCCTTTAATCCCAGCACTTGGGAGGCAGAGGCAGGCGGATCTTTGTGAGTTCGAGGCCAGCCTGGTCTACAAAGTGAGTCCAGGACAGCCAAGGATACACAGAGAAACCCTGTCTCGAAAAACCAAAAAAAAAAAAAAAAAATGGCCATCCTACCAAAAGCAATATACAGATTCAATGCAATTCCTATCAAAATAGCAACACAATTCTCCATAGACCTGGAAAAAGCAATTCTCAGCTTCATATGAAATAACAAAAAACTCAGAATAGCTAAATCAACCCTGTGCAACAAAAAATATCTGGAGGTATCACCATCCCAGATTTCAAGCTGTACTATACAGAGTAACAGTAATAAAACAGCATGGTACTGGTATAGAAACAGATGAGGGGAACAATGGAATCAAAGTGAAGACCCATAAATGAACCCACAAACTTATGGTCACTTAATTTTTGACAAAGAAGCCAAAACCATACAATGGAAAAAGGACAGCATCTTCAACAAATGGTGCTGGTCCAACTGGCTGTCCACATGTAAAAGAATGAAATTAAACCCATACATATCACCTTGTACAAAACTTAAGTCCAAGTGGATCAAAGACCTTAACATAAGGCCAGACACACTAAATATATTAGTAGAGAAAATGGTCAAACCCCTTGAACTCATTGGCACAGGTGACAACTTCCTGAACAGAACACCAAGAGCTCAGGATCTAAGACCAACAAACAATAAATGGAACCTAATGAAACTAAAAAGCTTCTGTAAGGCAAAAGACACTGTCATTCGTACAAAATGGAAGGCTATAGATTGCGAAAAAATCTTCACCAACCCCACGTCTGACAGAGGGCTAATATCCCAAATTTACAAAGAGCTCAAGAAATTAAATGCCAAGAAACCAAATAATCCAATCAAAAAAACAAGGAACAGAGCTAAACAGAGAATTCACAAAGGAGGAATCCCTAATGGCTGAGAGACACTTGAAGAAAAGCTCAACATTCTTAATCATCAGAGAAATGCAACTCAAAACGATTCTGAGATTCCATCTCATGCCTGTCAGAATGGTTAAGATCAAAAGCTCAAATGACAGCACATGCTGGCGAGGTTGTGGAGAAAGGGGAACACTCCTCCATTCCTGGTGGGAGTGCAAGCTTGTACAACCACTATTGAAATTAGTCTGTTGATATCTTCGAAATCTTGGAATAGCTTTACCTCAAGACCTACCCATACCACTTCTGGGTATACATCCAAATGGTTCCTCACCAAATCACAAGGAATTTTCCTCATCTATGGTCATAGCAGCTTTATTTGTAATAGCTAGAAACTGGAAACAACCCAGATGTCCCTCAACCGAGGAATGGATAAAAACAAAACAAAACAAAACAAAACCTGTGGTACATCTACACAATGGAATACTACTCAGCCATCAGAAACAACAAAATCCTGCAATTTGCAGCTAAATGGATAGAACTAGAGAAGCTCATCCTGAGTGAGCTAACCCAGACTCAGAAGGATTCACATGGCATCTATTCACTTATAATGGGATTTTAGCCATATGGTACAGGATAACAAACTACAGCCAATGCACCAAGGGGAACAGGAACATAGACTTTGGGTCCTATCAATGAGACACTTTGCCCTAGTGGTGCTGCCTTGTAGGCCCCCAATGTATGAGGAGACTCTTGGCCATCATATGACTGCCGGACTGGAGCAGGGGACTGTTCTGTAGGGACATTCCACTCAAGAGGAGTGGGATGGAAGGGATAGGAGGTAGAGGGTGGGAGGGCGGGACTGGGAGGGGCAGAAAGAGGACATTGATATGGAGATATAACATGAAGTAATAAATAAATATTAAAATAAATAAACAGGCATCTAAGGAATAATAATAAAATAAAATTTGATAAAGCAAGAATAAACAAACAAACAAACCAAAAAGTCACTATAGAACAAAACAAATACAAGAAAAATAGCAAAAGAAAGAGGATAAGACACACATGTAGACATAGAGACACAGTCATATATACAGGAATCCCATAAAAACATAAAACTGGAAGCCACATTATAAACATAAGGACTTGTAAAGATAAGGTATAAAAAAAAGTTCTGATACATTATGAGACAAAGAACCTCTAAAGATGTCTTGAGTTTGTTTTCTGTTGGTCATCTACTGCTGGGCATGCACCCTACCCTTAAGTGTGATTTGTTTCTTCAGGGAGAGTTGATTGTAGAAAACCAAATTTTTATTTGTGAGTGGTTATGAATTAGAGATAACTTCTGGGTTAGGGATGGGGGCATGTGTCCACTTCTATCAGCCCTAAGATCTTATCTGATAGAGATCTGATACAGACTCTGTGCAGGATGCTATGGTCTCTGGGAGTCCATTTGTTCATTGGCCTGTTTTGTTTAGATGGTTTTATTTCCTTTGTGGCTCTTACACTCCTTCCACCTCCTCTTCTGCAGAGTCCCTGAGCCCTGATGGGGGGATATTTGATGGAGACATCCCATTTAAGGCTGACTGTTCCAAGGTCTATCATTATCTGCAGAGTATTGACTGTGGTGGGTATTTGTTTCCATAAGCTTCAGGAGGAAGCTTCCCTGATGATATCTGAGCAAGATACTGATTTGTGAGTATAACAGAATGTTGTGAGGAGTAATTCTATTGGTACATTCCTTTAGCAGAACAGTAGTATTTGGTTTTCCCCTATATCTCTGGCCTATCTTGTCTCAGGCTCTTGGTCACCCAAGTAAGGTATGGGTTCCAATTCAGGATGTGGACCTTAAATTAAATCAAATCTTGTTTGGTTACTCCCACAAACTTTGTACCAGTATTTCATCATCTTATATTGCCATCAGGTCACCATTGTAGATTGAAGGCTTTGTATCTATGTTGGTGTTTACCTTTTCCTTTGGATGCAGAGTATCTTCCAGTACCATGAGCTTTAGTCAGTAGGGGTGAAGGTTCTAAGACAGGCACAAGATCAACTTCTCTGTGTTCAAGGAGTTGTTTGGGTGCTATCTAGTACCTGTTAGAGTACAACTTTTTATTGGCTTTATAGATGGGAGGTTTCCCTGGACTCTTTTTATTTTAACTCCTGTTGTGAGCTCTTTCATTGACATTCTAGTTTCAACCTGATTAAGTAATTTCTGATGCAAGTCTCTCATTCATGATAAAAACTAAAATATCTTTCCTTTCTAGGTTGGCATCATCTGAAGATTGAATATGGCTACTTTCTACACATTCATCTCAGTCACTCAGATACAGATTGCAAAGGATAGCCACCTGTATCTAAATCTATTTTCCTTTGTATTAGAAGATAAATAGAAAATAACAAATACACAAATTGGTTTTTCTATGGTCTCCTAAAATGCTATAACTGTTAAGAGCATCCAGGAGAAATAGGATATTCATAGTTTAGGACTTATTAGACTATAAATTATTTTAAAAATGTGGAAACACTATTAAGACTGTTAATAACAAAATTAAATTTATTAAAGTTTTGTTTCTTTTTTTTGGACTTTTGTGCTTATTTGAAATATCAGTTTGGGCTAAGCAGCACCTTTGTGGCAGAAAACACAATTCTGGGTGTTTCCATGAGGAGTTTCTAGAAGATATTTGCAGTTGAACCAGTACTAGAAGATCTCTTTTCACTGGTGTGAGTTCATTGCCTCATCCTTAGAGCTCCTTAGAAGAACGAGACAGCAAAGGGAGGATTAAATGCTCTTTTGTTGAGCAGAGAATTCCATCCTTTCCTGAGGCTTTGCCATCAGAACACCTGGTTCCTAGGACTGTACACCTAGACTGATTCCACTCCTCGATTTCCTGGTTCCCCTGCTTATAGGAGATATGCTGTGCAGACTCTTTGCTTTCCTAATTGCTAACTAATTTCCTTTCAGTTTCCTCATCTCTATCTACCTAGAGCTCTGGTTCTCAACCCATGGTTTGCAACCCCTTTCACAAATCTCTATCTCCAAAAATATTTATATATGATTCATAACAGCAACAAAATTATAGTTAGGAAGTAGCAGCAAAGATAATTTCATGGTTTGGGGTCATCACAACATGAGGAGCTATATTAAAGAGTTGCAGCATTGGGAAGGTTGAGAAAAGCTGATCTAGAGACTATCTGTTCTGTTTTGCCAGATAACGGTAACACATATAACTGTCTTGAATCAGTTTGGATCTAAGGGAGATGGTGAGGATATTATTATTTTGCACTTCTACTATCTTGGTCCTGAAGACATGCCAATCCGTTCTTAAGCAAGGAACAAAACAAGAATATGGGGGTTTTAAATGAGAGAAAGAGCTGGTCATGAAGTATTGATCCCCATTAGGATAGTGAAATGCTCAGATAAGTTTTAAAATTTAACTGGCTGCATAGAGTAAATTTAGTAAGTTTGGAAAATGGGGAAGATTTTTTTCAGGATTTGAATCTTGAAGTATATATTCCATGATGAAAGTATCATGTATCTTTTATAAACGTGATTTTAAAAGGAATTTCATGTTGTGGGTAAATAAGTTGGAAAGTGTACCCACAATACAACAAATAAAGGGACAAATTTTGGTAAACCTAGTTAAAGTCAGGTCATCAAATTTTAGGATTGAGAGGGGGAGCTTTTGCCTTTTTGAAACAAGGCTTTGAGCTTGCTTTGAGCTCAGGCTGACTTCAAACATGGAGGGAGTCGACTCAGCTTGGTGTCAGTGTTGCTGGGTTGGCGCCATTGCTTGTGGTACTGTTAACTGGGCTTATCACCGGTGGCTTAAGCCTTTAAATCTTACTTCCTTTTATGAGGATAAATGTGGCTTGCAGAGCAACTCAAGTGACCAAGCAACAAAACAACAAACACACTGTTTGTGATGATGATAGCAACTAGTATTTGTTGAGTTCTTCTGTGGATAGTTGTTTTAACAGTTTGTGTTCCTTGCAAATTTTGTTTGTTTGAATCAGGGTCTCCTCTAACTCAGGCTGTCCTTGAACTAACTATAGAGCTGAGAATAGCTTTGAGTTATTTATCCTCCTGCCTCGGACTACCAAGTGCTGAGATTACAGATACATTCAGCTTTAATTTGTACCTCAGGAAATCATTAAGACTTTTTCCCTATGGTTTGCATTTCTGAGTGGTTGCTTTCAATTCTAAAAATCATATATTGAAAACCTGCTCTCAGGGGCATCGTAAGCCTATACTCCAAGAAAATGTAGCCTTTGGCTACATCTTGAGGCTCGAAAGGCTGCTATGACCTGGGTTACATGAGGATGTAGCTTTTCTGAGCTAGGAAAGAGCTCTCACCAGATCTCAAATCTGTCTGCTGTTATCTTTAAGTTTACACACACACACACATGGATTCCTGTTTTTTGTTAGTTATTCATGGTGGTTTCCACTTGAATGGACTATGTATTATTGTCATTTATATGAAAGATTTTAAAACTTGAAGGAGTTGCATGGATTTAAGCTATTGTTAGTAATAGCATATTTCATCTAAATAAAAAATCTGTTCTTTTATGGCATGAATCTCTAACAACTAGGATTTTAATGTGCTTCGTAACAGCCTTCTAAAGAAAACTAGAACCATAACCTGGTATCTTAGAATTAAAGCTTGAAAATGTATGCATATATATGACTTTTCTTCATGAGGAAAATTCCTTTACTATCTCATTGAACCTCCACTTTTGCATCACCATGATGATTATGAGATGGACATACAGACAGTTCTGCACAATGAAATACAATCAGAATTAATGTGTTCACTGTGGGTCAACAGCTGCAGATAGATTCACTCCATCCCCTATTTTCCTGTTGTCGTGGTCACGGCATTCCAGTGTTCCTGGTTGCATTGCAGGAAGATAGAGGTGTAGACCTTTACTTATGTTACACTTGCTTGGGTTGGACAAACCTGTGGTATACGCATGTTTTTGTGTAAGCATAGCATCACTGTGTCTAGGATGGATAATAGAATGTCCTATGCTTTACTTTATCCTCCCAAGGATATAACATAATATGATAAATAGATAAAACTGCAAGTAATGTAGTAGATACCCCATGCTTTAGAGAATACATGTGACATGCAGATAGCTTAGATGAGTTGTCTGAAGTGTCCACTACCAAGTTCTTTCCAGTCCCTGCTCATAGGGGCATTAACAAATGGTGACAGTATTTATGTGGCACACCTAGTTAACAAATCACACTTGTTTAAAGTCTGAGGCATCTGAACCAAGAAATCAGATGCTTCAGGTCTTGCCCAGGCATGCCAGCCTCTAGGATCAGTATCTTTGATGACTTATACCCTTCTGTGTAGGAAACTCTAGTCTAAAATCACTCAAGCCTAATGGCCTGGTGTGCTATTTTAGAAAACTAATTGAGATGATTCAGATTTTAGTATAAATTTTTCTCCTGATTTAACTGTGCTGATTCAATTGAGGAAACTCAATTTCTTCATCAGTGAAATGAGGCCCCTTCTAGCTGAAAAAGTATGTGATTCTTTTTGAAAAACAGCATATACTGCTTGGGATGAGAAGCTAGCACAAATTGAAATTAATTTTACTGTAATACAATGAATCTGATCAATGCAAACAGCTAAACTAGAGTGTTCCGGCCCTGAAATTGGTGGTACTCAGCTTGGCTACCTACATTCATCACAAAAGTTGAATGATTGGGTAATCATAGTCCCTGTGTGAGTAGCCAGCAACCTATGCTCAAGCTATTCATTCTCACAGGACTCAGAAATGCCTCTCATCAATCAAACGTGTTAAAACATTACACAGGTAAAGTGATGTGTACATTAAGTTTGGCTGTACAGAACTATCAAAATAGATTTTAAAATTCAGTTTAAAACGTTGACATGTTGGGGTCCCCCATACTGGAGGAGAAGGAGGGGAAGGATAGATGGGAGAGGGAGTAGAGGGTGGGAGGGTGAGACAGGGAGGGGGCTTCAATCATGATTTAACTTGAATTAATAAATAAATGGAAAAATAAATAAATAAATAAAGGTATTTAAAAATGTTGACATATCTCCTTCTCATTAAAGACTTGTCATTTAATAGACAGCTAGAGTCTCATAGTTAAATTTTGAGTTGTTTAGGAATCAAGAGGGTGTTATAGATCTAAGAAGATACTCTTAAAAGTCTGTTGCAAGTTAGTATGAATGTTGAGTCACATATAGACCTTTAAACTCAAGGAGATGGTTAGATAGTAGAATGTTAAAGTCAGGGGCCAAATATGTATAAACTGGACATTGGGAAGGTATACTGGGCCATTTAACTCTCATAAATGTGGCATATTTATATCTGTTGTTTTGTATAATACTGCTATAAGAGAAGGAACCATCTGTTGGACTGAAAGGGGAAACTTCTGGGGGGAAGAGGGTGGAAGGGCGGGATAGGAAGGGGGAATAGGGAGGGGTTTGTTACTGAGATGTAACTTGAAGAAAAAAAAATAAAGTATTTAATAAAAAAAATAAAGACTTGTCATTTATTATTGAAATAGCAATTACCTTGTTGACTTAGTACTTTGTGATCTAGAAAAATATGTGTGTGTGTTTGTGTGTTTGTATGTCTGTGTGTACAGGCACACCTGTGTGTGTGCGTAGGCCAGACACTGACACTTGGTGTCTTTCTTTACTTTCTACCATTTTAAGAGAGATTTTTACTCTACCTAGAACTCACCAGCTCAGCTGCTCTCTTGTGTCAGGGGTCCTCTTCTCTCAGAAGTCCTCAGCTCTGAGTCCACCATGCTGGGAATTATACCTGCTTGTTGAGGATTCAACCTTAGGTCCTCTTTCTCAAAAGGCAAGCATTTTATTGACTGAAACTTCTTCCAAGCCTCTAGTGAAACATGTTAATATCTTAACTTCGCTGCTTCTTTTAGTGTATTTTCAGTATCTCTGCTATGAGTGAGAAGGGCATGTCTGCCTGACTGGCTAACTCTTTTTCTCAGATTTAAGACTGACATGTATCATTTTGTGCTAAGTTCCCAAGTGCAAGTAGTAACTGTATTATTCTTGTCACATGTAAAAACTGGAGTAAAGAACACATCTCTATCTAGTCAAAAGATTTAATTAAAATGCTATTTTGCTTTGAACAATATCCAAGATGGATGTTTCCCTTAATCAAACAAAAGGGTTATCACCACTAGATTTTATTATCTTTAATTGAAAACTATGAGTTTAGCATTCTTCTTTTGTGTGTGTGCTGACAAGCACCCACCACATATCTCTCTGAACGGTCGGTCACTCTCTCCCTCTGGCAGCCTTCATTCTTTCCACTAACTGACTGTGTCTTTCACAGATGGAGACACCTCAGTGAGCTGAGCTTAACCCAATTAAAGCAGCATAACTAAACAGGAAAAATTTGCTACATATGGAGGGAGACTGACATTAAGAAACTCATTTATTAGATTGACGAACTACAGCACATCTAATGTAGCGATCTGTTGGTTTGGATGGCTGCAAGTTGAGGCCCCAGTCCTCTTATTAACTGACAGGTTATGTCATGCCTCATTAAGGAAGATGACACTAACTATGTCTTATGAGGTTATTGTTGCTGTCTGTTTATGTTTAATGTGAAGAACCTAATGTGTTTGTGAGATGTTTTCTTAGTACTACTCAAATGTGGGCAGAAAGTGATGGTTTCTCATTTAGGACTTGAGTATCAGAGGACAATTTCATTAAAGTCTATTGTGGTTCTGGGCTTGATTACATCTTTTGTTTCCCTATACATTGTTCACCCTTGCTATATCTGTCTGCTCACAGTGGGGTGTGGCTGTATTTGTTTTCTCCCACATTCTGATAAGTGCCTCCTCATTCATGACTAGCTCTGATATTTCCTCTTCTGTAAGAGTGGTTCTTTCAGTGATGCTCCAGAGGGCTTGGAGAAGGTAAGGCCCACCTTGGCAGTACTAATTGTCATTAGTTACCTATGTAATCAGAACTTCAAATATGTGTATTCTCATCCATGGATTCAAACATCCACGAACGAAAACAAATTAAACTATTACGTCTACTGAATGTGTACAGACTTTTTTTTAAATCATTCCCAAAGTAATTCAGTTAATCATGTTGACTTCTACTCTAGGGGATTTTATAAATAATCTAGAAGATGAATTAAATTCTATAAGAGGGTGTATAGATGTTATTTGCAAATTCTTTACCACTTCATACAAGAACTGTAATACATCTATGGAAACTTAGAGCTTTTGGGCTCCTGGCAGCTGTTCCCTTCAGGATACTGAGGCACAACTGCCCTGTCATTGGATTGTCAATTTTGCTTATGTTGTTTCTACATTTGACTTCTTTGGATTTTGTCTTTTCATTTCCCTTTGTTATGTCAGATGTTTAGCTACGTTATAGTCCTCACCCAAACATTTAACAAAATCTTTTCATGATATTTTTCTCTACCTGACCTCACTTTGATTCACTACAGATGGACCTTTGATTTGCCAATTCCCTTCTCAAGACTGGGCTTCACCAGTTCCTGGTAGGTGGAATATGAACCATTCCATTTCCTTGACTGATAAATCACCCATGACAGGATTCTTATTATCCCCTTGGTGCTTGAACTCAGGTTCTTTCTTGAGAACACAGCCTCTGTTCTGGCAAGGTGGTATGGTAAGTTTAGACTCCAGTATCTCAAAGACATTTTTCATGTATATCTTTGGAAGGGAAAGTTGCTGGAAACTTCATTTCTACAGGGCTCATATGGTGCTCACATTATGGTTTTCCGTGAAAGTGACCCTGGTGCATTATCCAGGTATGACTGAGTTAGAAACAGGGATGTGAGATAAGGCTGTAAAAGGTGCACATGGAAGAATGTGTAGATCTGTGTCATGACTTGGGGGAATTTCTACCCAAAGGGTGCAGTACTCAGATGTCAAATTATCCTAATCACTTTTCTCCCCCCACCACTCGTGTGTGTGTGTGTGTGTGTGTGTGTGTGTGTGTGTGTGTGTGTGTG